>LR736904.1:270709-282840 GCA_902654985.2 Oryctes borbonicus
CCAAATTATATTTACTAAATAAGAAATATTGAAAGAGTTGACGTTTCCTTGTACCACAATATACGAGGTCGCTGCATTTGTTACCACCTTGATGAATATACCACCCCCCTGCAGTGTTCGCCCACTTACGAATTATTTATCAATTTGATTTGCGAAAATTAAAAGATAAATCTAAAATTTATTTTCAGTGTTTAGAGAACTTGAATAACTTTTGTGCATCTTCGCAGCAAAGCATGGTTATTAAATTTGAACCACCCTGAACAACAAAAAAAAATTGTTTTTGTAACAGTTCATTTATTTCCTTACAAACGACAATCACCAAACTCCATATGTACAAAATACTAAACAAAATTAAATACGCAAGTCCACATATAAAAAAAAATCAAATCGTCATATTGCAATTTCAATATCACTTAATATCGTACTTCACAATTCATCTTTCTGAACTCGGAATGAATGCAAAATATTCAGTCTTTGAGATAGTTCTTCCTTCTTCTTCTCGGCCAATTTACCATCTTTGATTATCTTGTTTAATCGACTCTTTTCTTGCGATACGAATTTGACACCGTTCTCAATGATTTTCTTCATAAAAGTTAAATAGGTTTTGATTGTTGATTTCTCCTAGATGAAAATAATCCTTTTTATTTTGAAAAAATTGTGTTGTGTGTATTACGTACCTGTTCGGGGCGTTTCTCTGATAATTCCGCGACTTCTTTCAATTTCTCATCCTTATTCGGTGAGTTTACAAATTCAACGGCTAGTTTATCGAAATGTTCGAGACATCCGGGTAATCCGATGTACATATCGGCATTATCTCTTACGAAGTTCCTCAAGTTGTTTACAGTGAAATCAGTCGCTGTAAAATTATGAATATTCTCGGTGGTGCTTCCCAAGAATAACTTCACGGCCGGTAGATCATCTTTGCCTTTGATACCGTACTTCTTGGCTAAAGCCTCATTTTCTTTCTCACCGTAATCCTTTACACCAACTTCAGCTAATATGAAATCTTTATTGGAGATGATTTCTTCGGCGAACTTGGTGAATGTTTCGTGCTTATCGCCGTAAGGATAGGCGATATCGAATTTAACTAGGACGGCTTTAAATTTCGTGATTATTTTCTCGAAATTGAACTCGTCGAGCGATACGCATCCTTTACAGGCCAACGTGGTCGAGATCACGCCGATAATTAATACTGAAAACAAGGCGAAATGCATATTATTACGTTCTTTTTAACTGCGGCAAAGAAGAAATTACGAAAAATGTTTACGTATTTGACAGTTCACCCAGTTTTTAAACAATTTCGACGCGAATTACATGGCCTAAGGTGATTGGTTGGAGTTCGGTGTGAATTTGGTTGCATAATGAATTAAATCGGGGGGAATGGAATTTATTAATTTTAATTTATAATGATTATTTTGCGTTTTAATGGGTGTTAATTGATCTAGAAAGTAAATAAAATCCTAAATTTAAGTATAATTAAGAATTAATTATGATCCTTTCTAACTTACTTACGTAATAGAACGATCACAAACAGTGGCGTAGGACTACAATAAAATCAACTATGGATAATTGTCCAATTTTAATATTAATTTATTAACCATAGCTCTACATGAATTTACAATCACCAAAATAGGATACCTATTTTATTAAGACTTCTACCTGTGGTTATTAATTAATTAAATTAATGTGTAATAAAAATTTTCCTAGGAAAATAAGAACAAATTTTCTTCTTTGATTGACCAAAAAATATCTTTCATTTAGGATTTATTGGCAATATTTCCTGTTATATCCATGCTTTAATGATATTTTCAATTGAATCCGTAGTCGAAACCGAAACCAAACGGAAAGTAAATAACAACACAGGCAGACAAACATGAAACATGCGCAGCCTTTTCATCAAATTTGTGTTGCTTTTTATGTAAAAGGCGCTCTGTAACCGTCTAATTCCGGCGGCGAAGTTACGTTCTTAATCAATTTCAAGTTTTCTAATTTAACGATTCTACTCTACCAAATCGATAAGCTCTGATGTGCTCCTTGAATCTGGTGATTATCGCTCTTTTCGTTGGACCCGCGGACTGCCTGCAATTTTATAAATTCCCTACCTTTCCTCCATGTTCGGTTTATCTTTCGGATTGCTAAGTGTATTGTGCGAATTGCGGGAATTAGACGCTTACAAAGCTTTTTACATAAAAAACAACACAAACACAAGAGACCCTTCAGTCTATCCGCCCGTATTTTTTCGCGTGTCTTAGTTTTAAGGCAGGTAGGCGGTAAAAGTAGGTACTTTTACGTTTCTCATATCATTTTGTCACCGGTTGGGAATGAAGATCCCACGCATCCTCGAAACGGCCGTCGCGGATTAATTAATTAAACTTGCATGGTGCGGAATATGCCGATATTTTTGTGTTGTTTGTCATCCTACGCTGCAGTCATTGCTATCATTATTGAACTAAGGTAAATAAGTTTTTGTGGCTTATCTGGGAAAAACCTTAATATTCGCCATGTGCACATTATCAGCTAAATTAGGAAAATTTGTAACCATATGTTACATGATAAACTGCGCCATATGTGCTTGATCAAATATTGTAAATAATATTTTCAGACAAACATGGTTATCGTTATCTGCAATATGTGCTTTCATGTACGTTCAAACAAAACAATTTATTTGCAAATGATAAGAAATAATGTTTTGTCCATTAAAAAAAATATTTGTCGAATTTTAAAAATATTTGAAGTAAGTGCTTTTCAAATATATTTACGCGTGGAAATATTTAGTTAATTAGCAGCGTAGCGATATTTATATTATCTTTCGTTTATAATCTAGCATTAAAATTACGAATAACAAAATAAACGAACATTGAAATATATAGATTTTATATTTAAATAAATGAAAATAATACAATAAATATTAAAATAAAAAATCAATAGATTATTGTAAAACCTCCAGTGGCGGACAAGAATAGTGTCTGACGTGTCTAGGCATCGTCATTCCATGTTCTTCAGCTGCAACGCTTGTTAAATGCCTTTCAACCGCTTCAATTAGATCAAGAGGCACAATTGGTCCTATTCCGGGAATAGCTTCGACGTAGACTTCTTCTTGTGGCTAAAATTGGAAGTGACAAAAAAATATTTAATAGACAAAAGTATAGGGTGGACTTGAAACATACTTCTTCTTCTTCGGCAATTTCTTCGTGGCCCTCACCTTCCTCTTCTTCGTACTTGACTCTGATGTGTTCTTCTAGTTCGTCGATTTCACGAAAGTATCCACCTTCTGCGGATCCTTCTTCAGCTCCCTGTTTAAAGAATTCGATTTATTGAGTAATTTGGAAATGATTTCGTTATTTATTGTTGCAGTATTTTTTTTTTTGGGGGGGGGGGAAATAAATGAGTGCGTATCAAAGCTCGAAGAAAACAATGGGACAACGTGATGGTCTTTTTCGTCAATTAAATGTGGTTGCAATGTTTGCTGGAAAAAAGGCAATGTTGCAACATGTTCATAAATAAAACATGACCACATAACGTCCGTCATTAAGCTGTTGTTACATTTATATACTAACTTGCCCATGTGTACTCTCAAAATCTTTAAAAAGTAAGGTTTCTCATACATTTTTTTAAACAGATCAACTTTCATTTGGATGGAGTCAAACTCCAACAAAGAAAAAACGATCTGTATTCGTTCAACCTCGTGCTCGTGGGGGTGGCAACACCGCCTTCCCCAAATTTTGAAATTACACTAACCTCAATTTCGCTCAGTTTACTCTCTTCACGCCCGTCTACATCTCCCTTTTCCTCCTCCTGTTCTTCTTCCAAAACCTCATCCTCCGCTAGCTCAATTCCCCCTTTCTCACAGATATCCTTCTCCACCTGCTTCAATTGTTCCTCTATCGCAGATTTTCTCTTCTCCTCCTCTTGTTCGGTTGGTTCTTCGGCGTCTTCCTTAACGCTTTCTTCATCCACTTTTTCGTCCTCCTTCGCCTGTTCTTCTGCTTCCTCGTCATCGTACTCTTCCGTATCTTTCTTCTCTCCCTCCTCTCCTTCGGCTTCGCGTTCGCCTTCAGCCTCGCCCTCGGCTTCGGCGTCGCCTTTTCCTGTTTCCGCTTCGACGACGCTTTCACGTTCAGCCTCCTGCTCGGTGGTGCCGAAGAGATTTTCGTCGGGCTCCGCGCTGAATTCCGTGGAGGTCATGGAAACATCATTCGCAAGGTGATCGGGTTTGGAACCCCTGGCCGATGCTTTGTCTTCGTCTTCGTCGAGTTCGTCCTCGTCGTGTTTCCTTATCGAAATGAACTCTTCGCTGCGCCTGTTACGAAAGGACGATTTCAGAAATTCATCTTTCAATTTCCAATTTGGCTGTAGCCGCAGCATTTTAAGATGTTTATTTTGGTACCGGTTAATTCAAATTTGGCGAGTTCGAAGGATGGAAAAAAAAACCAACGGAAGCAAAATTATGCAGCAAATGTATAATGTATGATCTTATATTTATATCAGGTGTCCTTGGAATTTCAGAAAAATTAACAAGGTTAATAGAGATCACTCCCCAAGGACCAAAAAATTGAAAATTTCATCATGTTCTATGATCATCATGCCCTCATATGATCATAGAAGAATCTGCAATTTTGGTCAAATATATTCTTTTTGAGATCAAAACTGACTTCACCTACTCCGATTTTCCTTCATCAATTAGGTCGGGCTCCTGAAGGACATCGTCGGTGACGATGTCGGGACAGGATATGATGCTTCCTTCGCCAGCGATCTCCACTTCAGCTTCTTGCTCTTCTGCTACTTCCTCAACAGTTGGAGTGCTGCAATTTAAAGTTGAAAGTCGGTAAAAATTTCACAAAATGCAATAAATCATTGAAAAGAGCTCTCAGTCTAGTAAACACCAAAAAATATTTTTCAATATCATTCAATCTGTAGGTGACGTTGTTTTTAAACATTTGAAAAGAATTGATCCATTTGGTCAATTTGGACCTACTAACCTTGATTCAATACTAGGCGTGGATTCTGATTCCACCTCCTTCACCACCTTCTTCTTCTCCTTGGCAAAAAGATTCAAAGCAGAATCCGTGAAATACAGATTGATCAAGGTCTGCGGCTTGGAAGCGTCTATTGCCGCCAAGAACTTGTACACTTCCAAGAACGCTTCCAGAGGTATCATCGCGGAACCTCCCTCGGGTTCTTCCGTGATGATCTCGCAGAATAATATCATGGTTTGGGTCAAGCTCTGTAAATTGAAGAGATGTCAGAAACAGCGTGAATTAAACAGATTCCTCCAAAGGAATTTACGTCTGTGAGGTATCCAGCGCATAAACCCAGGAATTTATTCCAAGGTATCGCGTTGACATCTGTGAATCCGCCCAGACAAAGTATCTTGATCAACACGTCATGTTGCAAACACGCGCCTATCCAACGATCCCACAGAATTTTGAAAGGAATCGTCAAGTTGTTTTGGAGTTGGTAGTTTAATGCTCGTAACCATCCCGGTGTAACGCCAACGTAGTCTCTGGGTATTGGATATTCCAGTCTGGGCTTCACGGGAGGTGGTATATTCAAGGAAAGGCAACGAAAATACGCCGTAGACCATCTAGGAGAGAATGAAAAATTTTATTGTTATAAAAGAAATTAATGTAAATAATAAATTTATTGTTAATAACGATATTTAAGATCTCGCTGTTAAAAAAAAGTAGGTAATGGGGAAAAGTTGAAAGCCAAAAAATTATACCAAAAATTATTGAGGCTTAATGTGTTTGTGGACGTGGAGTGCTTTCAGCAAATGTAAATCCAAAAAATAACTGGTTTTGGAGTATTGGGCCAAATATTCATTCGAAGTAGTGGATAGAGAAAACGGTAACTTTTAGGTAGAAGTAAGTAAAGAGGGAATACAAAGTGGACAATTATTTGAATCCAAAAGATATTTAATTTGTGTCTCAAGGATCTAATTGGTCTGAATTGGTTTGTCCATTTTGGAAATTTACTTAGAACATGATGTATACTAGCTGCTCACCACCAAGTTTAGTCTCTCATGAAAATCAAAAAAGTGATGGCAGCATGGTAGGCTGTTGTACAGTGTTGTGCTGATGAAACTACTTATGGATATTGCAAAATGGTGCATGTTTGTTGGATTCCATACAACTTACCAGAAACAACCGTGATCGGTTACTGAACCAATGAAAACCGAAAAAACATTACGGTTTGGGAACCATAAACAGACCAAATGTAATCATGGGGATAGGCCAGGCGCCTCTTTTTAAACTTGGGAACCCGCTAAACACCTACATTTAAGCTTGGGAACCTGTGGTAAAGAAGCCTACCCTTGGTTAAATTTGGCTAAAACTGGCCATCAGGCATGGCCCCTTGACGATGGTAGCAGAAGAGACCGCTAGTGGCAATGCAACCACGGATCGACGCGCGTCACGCAAAAGATGTATATTTTCACACGAGTAAAGACTAAGCTTCTTTGCTCCTAAAGGCAAAGTCCGAATTTCTTGTACTCAACGCAATAGTTAGAAGAGAATTGTGAGAGAAGACCTCTTGAAAATAAGCCAAAATTGATAAGTGACATCTCTGAATGGAATCTGTACACGAATAACTCAGTGAGCTATATGCTAAGCTTACTCTGCAGCTAAGCTGTTGAACCTCAAAAAGTTGAGCTGGTCAGCATGGTCATCTCCAGTCATTAGCGGTAAGGAAATAAACTTAATAATTTATTCATTACTGAGGCGACACGAAAAATTAACCCTTGCGAAAGCTTGGTTGGTCCAATCTAAAGACATCTAAAAGTCGCACTGTTTGTAATATTGCGAAATTCATTTCCCAAGAGCAACGAGCTTTTATTGTTCAATAATATTTTTCAAGTCGTTCATATGCGCGAATTACATGAGAAATATCCAGATGCAACTGGAGAAGAACGAGACCAATCGCCCGTTTCGGTGAATGCAGACAAGCCATTTTGACCAACACTAAGCTGGTTGAGATTAGAAATGTGATGCTACATTCGCCTTAAAAAAAGCTTGAGGAGACTATCAGCACCTACTGAGATTTCGTATGAAAGCATTAAGTTAAGCTTTCGCTTAGGAATTAAAAGAGCAGGATAAACAAAAGCGGAATTGAAGCGTTTTTCTTCACAGATGAGGCGTGGTTTCACTTTAGCAGATACGTGAATGATCAAAACGGATGAATTTGGTCACCCGAAACACCTCATGTCTCTCATAAAAACCTTTCGCATCTTCAGGCAATTGGATTGTGGTGTGCCGTTGATTGAAAACGGTGAACGGGATTGTTGGTTGCAGCAGGACGGGGTCACATGTCACACATTTGCGTTTGCAGCTTTTTGACGAGCGTATCATTTCGAAAGGATTATGGGCCCTACGTTCTCGCGATTTGTCTCCAGATTAGTAAAGGTGCTGCATAGAATGGTCTCAAACATGGTAAAACGAGTTCGTGCATACATTACTGAACAAGGCAGCCATTTTGAGCATATGGTGTAGAACATGTAAAATGTTAGTAATAAATGTGTTCGATTTAAGGTTATAAAAAGTTAAAAGACATATTTTGATGTGCGCGATTTTTAGACCTCTCTGTACTTACGAAGCTGAGATTTGGCATAATTCCATGTAAGACCCATATGTACATCCCATAAAAATGTCGTCAAAATTAGAGAGTTGGGACGACATTTAAATTTGGTACATATGACATATTCTCTAGTTCTAGTTTTAACACCAAGTTTCAACTCCAAGAGGCTCTTTAGTGCTAATCTGATGCCTGGCAGATAGACTACATAGGACTTTATACTTGCCTTTTTTTTATTTATTTTTTTTTTAAGTGATGACGGCCCAACGGGGTGTATAAGCTTCTTTAAAGAGCTTTTCATTGTGTAAGTTCCGTGGCTTTGTTACTGCCACCCTCTCGCCGTAAAGGGCAAAGCGCAGTTAATTATACCCCAATTGCCTCACTCGGGAGTGTACCGGATCCGCTAAAAAAATTTCTTGATCCGCGCCGAACTCGAACACACAGCGCCTAACTCTCCCCAGTCAAGCGCAGACCGTTACCCTATTACTTTTTGTCAAAATCTTACTCAATTACTTTCTGCGGTTATCTCGGGGCGAAACCACAAAGCTCTTAAGCCTTAAATTCGTATCGTTGCATCACGTATGTAGCACACCATTAATTAACGTACACAGAGACCTTTTTTATAATAAAGACACGATTTTAGCATTCATTGATGAATAAATTGAGAGCTAATAGATTCTCCTAAGAGTCTTATAAATCACCTCGGCGCTTTCGAGCAAAGCGCCGCCGCCAAATTAGAGCTATGCGATGAATGGGAACTAGCTCTTTATCGTGATATTTCGCAGTTATGGCTTTTACGTCAGCGTAACCCGCATATATCTTGGGCAGTTAACGAGATACAAACGCGACTGGATTAGGTATTGTGGAATTGGACAAAAGTCGGCGGAATTGTAATAATCACCGAAGAAATATCGCGTTTTAAAAACAAATGAAGATAGGAAGAGTTATTAGAAGCAACATGAACATGGCTTAATTTTAACGGAGTACAAAAACTGAGATTTGAAAATTCCTTTTTTTACAGTTTTGTATTTTTAATACTTCACGAATAAGGCCTGAATTACTGAATATTTATTTTTATTTTGTAAACGGGGCTTAGAAAATGTTTTGCAATTTCATAAATTACCTCTCAACTAACGTTGCGTTTACAGAACATATTTAAACAACGAGAACGTTATAAAATATTAAATAAGAAACTCACAATTATTTGTATCCACGCCGACCCTTTGATGTTCCGATAGCAAAATTTCTATAATATTGCTACATACTCTGAGTAACTTTGTTTGTTCACTAAACCAGGTTTTTGGAAATTATGTGCAATAGTGCTCGACTTTTCCTGCATTTATTGCATGTCGTAAGGCAAATACTAAATAACAAGTATATAAACAAAATGTAGAGAAAGATAAGCAGACAAAAAAAAAAGAAGATAAATTGACAATTCTTTTTGTGGATTGTAGAGAGAGATAGGCATCTAATTTTGTGTCCATTTATGTCTGTATCCGTTGAGTAAATTTTCTTATGAATGTCACATAAGCAACTATGTTGGCCTCTGTAATACTAAGCAAGTTCTGTTATATTTTCCACACAAAAGCTCAGTTTTACATTTTGGATTTTGAGCGATTTACAGAGTTTTTAGATGTTGATTTTAGTGAAGTGAAAGATTTTGTTCCTTCGTCATATTGACACTATTTTTGTTTGGAGGGGTTGGTATTGAGCGAGAAGTTGATAAAGCGAAATTTGAAAATCCTCTTGGGTTTTCCCTAGTATGAAACGTTCGAAATGCAATCATTGTCTCCGTCATCTTTTGATACCGAAAGAAATTCAGCGATTTTTAGCTTAAACTGAGTTGAACGAGGTCTTTGCGTCTATCCCCAAAGTTTGCCGAGCAATTCGATAGAAAATCCAAGAATCCGCTATCGCCAAATCAGAAATAGGAAAAATCGTTTTTACAGTCCATTACATTAATGAATAACTGACCATAAGAGAGAGATAAAGACGATGAGGTTTTGCCAAAGTGGGCATTTGGTGCTGACTGCAATATTTCCACCCTTTCAGCAGGAAATAAATATTTCTGCTTATAAATTTCAACTTTAAGCTTCTTTTTTTGTTTTAATTTACGCTGGTTGTATATGCTTTTGTATTTATCACAAGTTTACGTAGATTTTTGCATTCTGCACGATTGCGTTTATTTTAAAGCGTTAAATGTTCGAAGTGATCAAACCAAAAAATGGTACAAAAAAAATAAATAATTTTTTGAACCAAACATATTTTTGTTTGATTTACTATTTGTTCCCAGGGGCAAAACACACTGTATAGTGTTTGCGTAAGTGATGGAAGTGGGATTGTGGTGTGGTTATCGCAACAATGTTTTTCAGAAATGAACAGGATGTGATAATTGTATCAACGAATGTTGATAATAAGTTGGGAACAAAGAAATAACAAATGAGATTAACAATAAATAAAAATAAAAAATTTTGCACGACATAAAAAACTACTTACTTTAGAAGGTCTGTCGGTTGAGATCTTATAGCGGCTTTCGCGTATTGCCTCAGCAAATAAGGGAATGTGGGCGGTATGCATATCTGCTGATGACAATACATTTCTTCCGTTAATTCTGGCATAATGTTGCCTTGCTTTTTTTTTTTTAATTAACCGTCACAAAGGAGCCGACACTACACAAATACTTGTTGCGATAAAATAGAGACATTGTAAATGTCATGCTTGGTTTGGAGGGTTTGTTTAAAGAGAACCAGCTACGTTTTCCATAGCAACCGCTCCAATATGGTGTTAACAAACTTTGATTGATTTTTTTCGACGGGCGCGTTTGTTGAATTTGAAATTATTTCAACTATACAGTACGTCCACGAATAGTATCATGGACAAAGAATGTTCGAGAATTCGAGAATTTAATTGCTACTGGTATGAAAATTCACTTTCGATTTTTTTTATGTTAAGTAGGTCTTTGCAGTTGTGGTCGTTTGTGGTGGTCATAATTGCAGTAAATTCTTACCATATAGAAGTCTTAAATCAGGTAACGGGGTTATTACAAAATTAAGGAAACACGAAAAATAAAATTTATTTTACCCAAAATTTTTATAAAACAAATCTAAACTAAAACCTAGAAACAAAGAGAAAATCAAAATTCTAATTTTCACATTTATTCTACGCAGCGACTTCCCATCTTTAAAATACAATAAATGATTTGCGGCGCAATATGGCAGACAAATCAAATGGAGCAGCACTCTCAAGAAAAAAGACTCCAGTGGCGTAATGTTAGATGATCTAGCAGGATATTGGATCTATCTATCCAATCATTGCCTTAACAAAACTATGGAATAGGCAAGGCAATGATCTTGCAATTAGAACAGATTGCAGCTTTACATCATGCATTAACTTTATTGTAACTTCGCCTTCTTTTGTTAACGATATAAATAGGTTTATCTTACGCCTTAGTAACGACTATTTTCCATAGATATGAGGTTGTGAAAGATTTATTAATAACAAAATAAATATGTCAAGTCTTCTGTTTTACAAACATAAATTCTACACGTATCTCTTGATCTTGAAGTACAAACATATCGCAGATTAAAATAAACCTTTGGCTTACACGCTCTGGCATTGTGCGCGATAAGTTATCGGCAATTGACCCGACTGCGACAATTCCTTTGTTACATCCGTTACTGGACGAGTTTTAGTGGAATTATTAATTAATTTTCCTAATGCTTTGCATTGTAACAAATAAACACGTTAATATTTTCTACAATGCTACCATATTGACAGACATAAAAATGATAATGATAGCAAGTGCTGTGAGGTAATATGGAAAACAACACGAAGGTATCCTTACACTCCGCACCGCACAAGTTTAATTAATTAATCCGGGACAGCTGTTTCGGGGATGCTTCGATCCTCATTTTCCTCATTTAGTCTCTTCGGTTGAAATTGAGAATCGACCTCTTCGAAACGGCTATCCCGGATTAATCAATTAAACTTGCGAGATGCCGATGTTTTCACGTTGTTTACCTTCGTTTTTTGTTTAATGCAGCTAATAATCGTACAAAACAACAACGTATGAAAGAGAGAACCGAGATATTGCTGTAAACAATGAAACAAAAAATTATTTGTTTCAAACAATGAGATGTCGCAAACTTGTTAATTATCATCGGCATTTTTCCACATTATTAAACCGCAATTAATCATATTTGTACTTTTTTATTTAAAATTCTTTTTAATGACACGTAATTACGACTCTTCCAAAAGTAGTTTTACATTAGTTTATTACTGCATTATCGCCTTATTTAAAAATTATTCCATTATATTTCACAATGTTGTGGACAAGTGGCTGATAATTTTGAAATGCCATGAATATTTTTCAGCATTCGTGAAGTATTGAATTATTTTTATCACCATCGTTATTATTATTATTTTTATGTTTTTTTTATTTTTATTTTTTTATGTTTCTTAAAATCTAGCCGTTGCTAGTTCAAAGCTTTTTAACGCAATAAACATATTTATTATAATTTTTTAAACATTTCAAATAAAATTATTATTTCCCTTGTATGTTT
>LR736904.1:293448-320081 GCA_902654985.2 Oryctes borbonicus
TTATAGCTGGATTTAAGATAAAATGTTGCGATCACATATTTTGCTGTAAAGTAGTATATGGACAGAGTGTTACAGGCTTCTATCTATTAAAATCTTCCATTGGCAAAAATAATAAAAATTAAGCAGGTTGGAAGGCTTTCGCAGAAAATTTACGTAAGTAGAAAGTAGGCAATTATGAGATGTTACCGAAAAAAAAAAAAAAAAAAACAAGAAAAAGCCTTATAAAACAATGTCTGCAAGCATTTTGCTCTCAAGATATGGATCTCAAAAGTTTTCTAAAAAATGTATTTACTTTTTTAATTTCCGATTGTAACGTCCACTAAGGCATGTTCCTAATGTTACTTATTGATATACGTAGACATTTGGAAAAAGATGACTGTTTCAAATAAACAAAAGATAATAGTGGGGTTACCAGAACTCATCGTATTGTTGCAAACGAAGAAGCTATTTTGCAAATAATCCGAGAATAAGTACCAGATCAGCTGTACGAAATGTAAACCCTGAATTGGTTAGATAATTACTGAAGAAAGAGCTTCTTCACTAATAACTGGAGTAAGTGGCCACAACTAAACAGTTTCTTCATTCTTCGCTAAGGAATTTAAGGAAGCTTGCCAGATGGACGGATTGCACTCTCTTAAGACCCTGCCTGTGCACACTGCGAAGCAAGACCAAGAGAAACGAATGGAACTTCAAAAGGTTCTTGTATCACTTTGAATTAAGTGTCATACGTAGACCTAATATTTTGCGACTGTTTACATCTAGCGTCTTCCACAACGAATTTAATACCTAGTTTGATATCAATACGAGAGGTATTACTGCAGCCTTCATAACAAACTGCCTGTATACTTGGCACTACTCACCTAGTTACCTCCGTCCGGCGAATGAGAGAGAGAGAGAATTACGTGAAACCTATGTATTACATTATTCATGTAGAAAGTTTCCTCGCATAAAACTATCTGCGGGACGCATTGGAGTTATGTAAGCGAGGTTGTATAGGTAATGCGATCCCTTCCACGAAACGTTTTACACCAGAAGAAGGTGAAATGTTTAAACAAATACGTAGAAATGAACCTAATTTCCAGTTTAGATACACATTGGACATCAACTATTCAAAGTTGTCCGGTTCGTACGGCGAATTTTAGTAGTACGGCCAGTGGTGGCATTGACGGCAGGTGATTCTCGCGTTGTGAATTTCAACCTTTTGCGTAACGCTTAAAAAACCGTGAAAAAAATTGACTTATTAGCTGCGTGTCATCCTGTGATCCTTCATTTCGGTAAGTTAGTGACAATAAAAGAATATGAGACATTTTGAAGGACTAACGCCACTTATATATGTGTCCAAAAAAACACTTTCTATTTCGTATAATATACAGTACGTCTCCGAATTGGGATTACACGAGAGAAAAGTCTTTTATTTCATTTATGATTTTATAAAATAATGCTAATGGAAGAATTTGTTTTACGTGAGTTTAAAGATGTAAATCAGCAATGGAAACAACAATAATAACTTGTGGCGGGCTAATAATGAAAAACGTAAAAAGGAATTAATTTATAAAAAAAAAATATTAAATTATTCTATTAACACCCTCGTTGCTAAGTAATTCGATCCTCCGACGAAGTTCTGTAAAGCTATTCGGGATTTCTTCCAATATTAAGACGAATATAGCACTTCTTATGCTGTTTTTAATACTTCAGCATCAGGCACTGCTTGTTTTAAGCGTCTTCATAAACAATAATCTGCAATTGTTAAATTTGGGCTGCTTGGGGGCCATTAAATTTATCATTCCTACCCATACGTGATATCTGGAAAAATATCTGGAAAGTTTTCATTGAATTTTTTAATCACGCAACGGTATTGCTTCCTCCTTCATAACATTATAATGTAACTGTAAGTTTTGCCGACATCAAGGGTAACGACACATGCCAGATTAAAATACGCAAGTCTACTGACAAAAATATGTTTTTTAATTCAAGCAATCTTATTTTAGCATCTTTTTTTTCACAAAACCGACCAGTTTTTTCTCTGTTTTGCAAACTTCAACCTTGGACATCCTGCATAGTAAATTGTTAAAACATCTGAAAAAACAATATGTAACAAACACGTTCTCCTGAGAGGTCCACGACATCTGCTATTTCTCTAATCTTAATTCGAGGGTCGTCTGCCATCATTTGGTGAACTTTTCCGTTGTTATCGATACTGGTTGCCTGTTTTCACCATCCCGAACGTTTATCGTCAACAAGCGGGTCAACGACCACGTTTACGTTAAAAAATTTCGCAAACAAACAACAAATAATGGTGCAGAGTCCCGGTAAACAGCGTCCATCTCGGTTTTTTATAATATAATCTCCTAACTCGCCCGCTACCTAGATCGTAGAAGATAGAAGGAATCGAAGCTTCTGAATGCTTTTTTGCTGAATTTTACCGTTCAACGAGTGTACATATTGAGCTCACTTTGTCGGAGCTGATGACGTACGTTTACCAAAATTAGCAGAGACTAGACAGACTCGTGTTTTGTCGACTCTTGAGGAAAGCAGTAGGCAACACTAACCCTTTCTTATGAGACGATTAAACACGAGACTGACTAGTCTTTGCTAATTCCGTGAAGCGCAACTCGTTTCTGCAGGGTTACTAATGACAGCTAAGCTCGATATTGTAAATTATAACATTACAGTATATACAGGTGTTTTCTTCAGAAGGTGTCTCAGAAGATCTCTTTATCACATAAAGATTATACGCAAATTTGTAGAATTGTTGTAAGGTGATGGTTTAAAGTTGTTCGAACGAGGAGAAAATAAAACATCCTCTTTTTAAAAAAAAAGTAAGTGACGTTTTTGCTCCATCGTTTTACATGCTTATTCTTGTTCTTCTCTTTTTCTCTGCATTCTCTCCTTCAACCGTTGCCATTTGGACTATTGACTCTCTTCAATCACGAACATACTCTTGAATTTAGCTACAAACTTATCCCACGTATTTATTTCATCAGTGTTTGCCAGATACCACTGCTGTGCCCCCTCTGTATACGCGCGGTTTCAAGCATGCACTTGGCAGGTAGCTCATGTGGTATTTTTGCACTTTCCACCTGTTTAGGCCATTCGCGAGCATTCAACCGTCACCGTCGAATGTCGGTATTCTAGCTAGAAGCATCTTTTTGGATAAGTTGTTGCAGCAAATTCTCCATAAGGTTAATCCCATCGCCGATTTTCTAACATAATCGTTGCGAACATCTTGGATAAATCTAACTCTTCTTTGTTACGCGCCTCATTCGAAACTTCTTAACCATCATCCGAATTCATCGCGTCCATCCTTCTTTGAAACGCTTCGAATTTATCCAATCTGCGCCCTTTAGTCTCTGATCCTTGGTCCCACTTCTAAAGATGTAAGGTGATGGTTTTTTTTTTTTAAAGTTATTCCATCTTTTTACTTCTCTCACCAATCTAAGAAGAGATAAATAACGAACTCAGACAATCAGTGGTGGCAACATAAACACTATCAAAAGATGTTACTCTCTTCGAATTCGAATAATTAAATTTAAAATGACCAACAAAACAGTATTTCTCATAATCGCAGCATGAATCTTCAATAAAATTAAACGAACGTTATCAAATTGTTTGAAGAAAGCTTTGCAATATCGAGAGATGAAGAAGCGTTTAGACTTAGACGGTTAGAGATTGAGTGGATTGAAGGATTTTTGGAATTTCTGCAAAATAGTTTTTTCATCGTAATTGTTGCATTATTATTATATAGAATTAAACATAAAACAAATTAAAAAAAAAAAACGTTTTAAAGTTAATAGCAGAAAATCAACCTTAAGCTGATAGAGTTCCTCATAGCGCAAGCTACGTTAGGGAGTGATGGACAAGGTAGGAAAAAATGACTAAATTTTCAAAACGATTACACAAACTCATATTGACTAATATGTAAAAATTCTAAAATTATTTTAGCAATAAATTAAATATTTTATTAGGCCATTAAAGAACATATCTTAAAATTTTATCCTTCAATAGTTTAAACGGAAAATGCGATGTTATCCGGCACCGGTCGTAAAATACTAGATTGTTAAATAACCTCAATATTACTTGATGTGTGTCGAATTTGCGTAACATAAACAGATACACGCGTTTCGTTTTCATTACAGTATCCTTCATTTCTTTTATGTTCCTAAACATCTGCTACTTTTATGATCATTGCGTTACGTATAGTTGAAAAGCAGAAGTAACTATGTATCTATTACGCAGGTGAAAATTACTCAAGACAATGCGAGAGAAAGTGTGAAAATTTGTATGTAGGCTGTAGAATGAAATAGAAATGTGTTTTGTAACATAATGTAATATTTGTATTTTATTAGAGAAAACCATAGAAGACATTGTTTAGTTAGTGACTATTTTTTTTTTTTTACTTCTCGTTAAAATAAACACTCCGTATTTAAAATTAATTCTATTGTATCCTAGAAAAAATAAAAAATAAAGCAAAGAATTCCTTTTAGTCTTTATGGTACGCCGTAAAATTTTCCACGTTGAAAACAAATTTTAAATTCAAAGATATTTTTATTTATGATTATTTTGTGACGAGATTAGCCCCATTTAATCTAGTCTGCCACACCGTGCGCCATGAAAAATTTGAAGCCTCCACATGAAGGGGTTGAAAAGGTAACCGCGTACCGAATACCACGTTTGCTTGTTCAAGACCAAAAGCGCCTTCGAATGAATTTTTCCAAAGCCCTGTTCAAGCAGTTTAAGCGAAATAAGTTAGACTTTTAATGTCGCCCAAGTTTTATTTACGGTTAAACGAAGTCAAGGTACAGTCAAAATTGTGGTCTGCGAAGGGTGAATCGGCTCCGAGAAAGGAAAGATGGTGTTAATCGACTATCTTGAAAAAGAAGAAACAATAACGGTGACTTGTTTTACAAAATAGGCGATGGTCTGGTAATGACGCCGCGGTATCGTTATTACTTGACAAGGTGAAGACAGAAATTGCGGAAAAACGGTCGCGTTTGAAGGAAGAAAGAAAGTTTTGTTCGACCATTGGTCGCCATGGCAAATATTCACACCCGGGGTTGGACCCTAGCCACCATTTTCTGTTTTCTAAAGTTAAAATTTCTCTCGGAGGACAGAGATTTCCTTCGAATAAGACATATTTTATAAAAAAGATTCTAACTATTATTTGGACGGATTCAATGGTTGAGAGCATCGCTGGGTAAGGTTACAAGGAGACCATCTAGAGAAATAAAACTGAATCTGACGAGAAAGTTATTTCTGTGTTAGGATGGACCCATTTTAGACTAGCGGTCTCGGTGATTTTTTTTAACTTGCGATCCATAAAATACGGCTGAAAAATCACGCGATCCATGGTCAAGCTTATGTAGACAAACGATGCCAGGTCGACAAATAAACGAATTTTTTAAAAACGGGGAATATGGTACGGCCGTTATGAATCCTCGTGCTGGAAAATTATACCCATATCCTGTTGCCAATCCTCCTAATTTAAACGGATATGTAATAAAAGAAGCAGCATGAATGTCCAAAGGCCACAGTTCATTCTTCAAAATTCATCACTCAGAATTGATTGCTGCATGAATGTCCAAAAGACGATGTTCTTCCACGACTTATTCTTCAAAATTCACCGCCCAGAATTGGGTGCTGTCCGCTGTTGCAAAGATTAAATTGTAAATGGTTAGCCCCATATAATTATTTGTGCCACACTTTTAGCCATGTTCTGTGTCATCCAATTCATTCGTTTTTAGTTTTTAGACAACTTTTAGAAAATATTTAGATTTAGACGGTTAGGCATTAGAAAAATGAACGTTGCTGATACACTGAGAAAGAAGTTGCGTTCAATGCACGCAAAAGGGATTGGATTAACACATTTCTAGTTATTATACTTGGTGGAAATAATTTAATATTAACGATAAATCGGCGTTGGATCAAAATAAAATAGTGTTACTCCAACACAAAACGCGAACACGAAAAGTAGCATTGAATCGAATTTGATTGCATTCGTGTTAATTTTATCGAATTGTGAGTTAATTCAACGCAAAGACGGCAACGGAGTTGAATTAACGCAACCACTTTTCCCAGTGTACAATTGAGTTAAGAAAAGAACGTCTGCATAATATAGTGATCTCGTGATGAAAAGACGGCGGTCCTCCTATTCACATGATAATTAATATAAGGTGGCCAGCTCGTTGTCTCGATTGTCCTTTAATATTAATTTGCTAAACTTTAGATACGATTAAATGATGCAAATTGTGCAAATCGTCGATAATTTTCGTTGTTTGTTTATGAAAACAAATGAACTAATGGAGATGATATCAACGTCCGGGAAGTATCGAGAAAATATATACGAGGCATTCGTTTATTCAGTAATAAGAGATAACAACTAGCGTGGTATCCATCCATTGGTTCATTAAAAATAACGACAATATGACTTGTCGTAATTCGCTTTAAACTTATCATTGTTTTGAATACAATTAATACACTTGGGAAGATTAGAAGCGCATTCAATAAAAGAATGCTGTGTAACTATCTTTGTAACTATCTCGAATATCCGGAGTAGCAACATTATCGAAATCAGAAAAAAATTACCAGCTTCTAGGCCTTTGTTTAGCCAAATCACACAAAGTTCTCTGACCTTTACGACAATCACTTCTGAATTAGCTGATTCGGTGTTTTTGTCATAGACACGTCTAACGGTTAACCGTCTAACTGCCACCGTAACCCACACACGAAATCTTATAGACAGAATTAATTTTGAATGGCAGAGGAACTTTATCCTTTGTTTGAGAGAATAAATTTATGATTGTTAAGGAATTGTATTGAGCAATTTTTATATTAGCAAACGATTTGAGCAACTGGTTGATTTTACAGGTTAGTCTGTTTCGCGGCACTTACAGTTGGACCATGTACTGCAAATCAATTTGTTGTTGGGCAGCGGCTTCAGGTCGCCATTGTTGGCGATAACACCAAACAGTTTTCTTAAGTTAGAACGTAAGAATTGTTGTTTAGAAATATGAGTGATTTTATTATTCATTGGATTTACATACGGATTTTTTTTATTGTTCATTTTACGAAAAATTGATTAATAATAATAAATTAATTAATAAAAAATTAATTATTTAATTATTGTTTGTTTCAACGTTTTGTATCGTTTCTTTGCTGTCCCTCCAACGCTTCAGGAGCAAGACATCTGATGGATACGTTTCCGGTTGCTGCTCTACGTGCAATAATGCAGTTTCTAAAGCTGCAAGACCCCGATGATGTGAAATTTGAACGTGTTGTCGGATGTCTTCGTTTTCTTCTTCATCGTCTGGCACAACAAGGCTTATTACTTCTTCGTCATTCAATACTTGGTTTATATCATCATCTTAGATCAGATTATTCGTCAATTTCTTTTGCTGAAATATTTTCAAGGCCTGTTATTCGCATCGTCAGCTCTTGCAAACTGATGCGATCCTCTTCGTCTCAATTTGTGTCGTCATCTTCATCAGCTTCATTTTCATCAACTGCGGCAATAATTTTCGACCACGATTTTTGTATTATGGACTAGTGAACCTTATTCCATTTCGGAGAAATCCAGTACACGACATCCAACAATTGACGTCTGTAATTCTTCTTGATATTCTCCAAAACACCCTGTTCCATCGGTTGTAATATGATTGTGACATTAGGTGGAAGAAATTTAACAGCGATGTTGTCCTTTACAAGTTGTTCTTCGTTTGGATACGAAGGAGCATTATCAAGTAACAGAACAGCTTGTATGGGCAAGTCGTTTTGCTTGAGATGCTTCGTCGCTCGCGGAACAAACTCATCGAAAAATCAATTCTTGATCAAAAAAGCGTCCATCCAAGCGCTTTTTTGATTTGTTTAATAGAGTGGTAAAGCATTCGGTGCTTTATCTTTTAATGCTCTCGGTTTTGCAGATTTTCCGATTTGAATTAAACGAAATAAATAAGCGTCCATCCAAGCGCGTTTTTGATTTTTTTAATAGAGTGGTAAAGCTTTCGGTGCTATATCTTTTGGTACTCTCGCTTTTGCAGATTTTCCGATTAAAATTAAAGGAAGTTTGTGTCTTCCGAAAGCATCACCGCATGCTATGATCGTGACTCCTTCTTCACTATGTTTATATCTTGGTGCTGGAGGTTCTAAATTCGATGCCAAAGTTTTTCAGGGCAGGACTTTGTAGTTAAACTCACTCTCATCGCAATTGTAAATTTGGTCGTGTTTTATTTTAAAATTATCAACTGTGTTCATTTCTGCGAATAACTTCTCACCGCAATCGCTCAGCTGACGGATCTCATACCGTTTTTTCCAGCGATCGAGCCACCCTGCACTTGACGTAAATTCGTCCTTGTTCCGCAGTTCTAACACTTTAGCAAACCGCAGGGTTTTGGGTTGAAAAATTGGACCGGACAATGGGATACTTTTATTTCTTTGTTGCGTAGACAAAAAAAATTGGACCGGATAATGGGATACTTTTATTCCTTTGTTGCGTACACAAAAAAAAATTGAACCGAACAATGGGATACTTTTATTTCTTTGTTGCGTAAACCAAAAAAAAAAGTGATTCGCCAATGTTCTCGAACTCACTTCTTTTATTGTTTTTCTAGAAGAAGATGCCTGTTTGGCGCACCATTGTTCTATTTTCACTCTATCGCTTCCTATCTCCTACGTCATAGATTTTTTCATGGATTCATCCTTATCAGGTTTTTTAAGAGCTTCAAGTTTAGTATGCATGTCATAACAAATCCATGACATGGCATTTATTAACGCTCGTGTCAACATTTGCTTTAACTGGTATAAATGTGCAGAATTGCAGAAATTAAAAAAAAAGTGCTTCATAGACCTATTTAGTGACTTAATTCTTAGCAGCTCGGATAAAGCGGACTGCTTTGTTAATGGAACCAGCTCGGATAAGGCGGAAGATCGGATAACAGGGGTTATATATAAACGAGAATTGAAGAGGAAGTTTTACAATAACATTTTCTAACAATTCATTCCATTCAATTCATTCAGAACTATTTTAGCTAAGATTGGACTGATGGGAGAACTCGTCGGTGCACTAGCAATTAGGATCGAAAGCAAAATATGAATTGTTGAAAATTCATTTTATATTATTTTTGGACAATAACAGGTAAAACGGCTTCAACAACCTACGGAATCTTTCATAACGGTTTTTAGTATCGATGTTGTGATATTATCTACTTCCTACTTCCGGGCTAGATTAGCTATATGCCACAATTTTTAAATTTGATATTTACTGTGGCAATTTTCAATTTATATAAAATATATACACGGTGTGTCACAGAAGTTAGGAATATCGAACGTCAGATAATAACGAATATTCGCCAACCGTCTTTGAGCTTGGATATAATTATTTTTAAATCCCAACTCGCATTTTCTTTCGTCAAAATTTTATTTAGCGGGAAATACCGTTTCAATGAGTAAAAACTTACGTTACTATAACCGTTGCAAAATTCAAATTTCTTTTCTGTAAATCTTACGTAAATATATCTGTTACAACTATTCAGGTTAATTTATCGTTAAACTACTTACCTAACTATGCGCAATACACGAAAAAGGCATTTTGTAAGAAGATATTAGTAAAGTGAAATTTGTCGTCGTTATTTAAATTGGAGAAAGTACTCAAAGAAAGGTAAATGCCCGGCTAACGACGGCACCTAGGTCCGACTCATTCATTAAGACGTATGTATTTGATTACCGTTAATTAGGACATCGTTAATTTGTTAGGCCTTTTAGTAAGAAATCGCTAATTTTATAATTGGCGTTCCAAATGTTTTTTAATTGCTTCTAATTGTAAGTTTTCCCTCGTTTGTTAAATTATGGAAAAAATTCGTTACATGTGAAGCAATATGATTTTCTAAGAAATGTTGAGTACCAGCGTCATCTACGATTTTTTTTTAATTTTTATATCATCGCCAAATACTCGATATTTTCAATTGTTTTTTTAGAATCAACTAAGTATGGATCATTGCATAGCAACAAAAATTAAAAATTTGTTAAATATTCAGACGGAACTATTCGCCAATCTAAACTGAGTAAAATCGAGACAAAATTCAGAGAAATTGGGTAATGTAGGGCGTTCAAATGCAGGATGTCTTAAGAAAATAAGTGAAGATCTGAAAATTTATATTTTGTTAAGTGTGGGTGAGGATCCTTATGGTACTTCTCGATCGATTGTGGCACACAATGAAGTTTCTTAATAAAAAATATCGATGAACTTATTACTTGAAAACCAGGGGGGAGGTGAGAGCGAAACTTGAAAATAAACAAAAATGTTTATTAAAAAAAAAAAATTAAATTAACCTATTCGAGCATTTTTTGAAAAAAGAAATGAAAATTTAATTCATTTTTCTTTCGAATTTTCGATATTTTCGCTGTAATTGTAAAACGCAAAAATAACTAAATGTATGGCGATATTTACGACAAAATATCACTAGATTAAATAAGTAAATAAAATTAAATAAAAGTAAACGGGGCTATTGCTTATTTATTATTCTTTGTAATCTTGCATTCTGTAGGTGGTTCAGTTCCTTTTCCTGCATAACGAGATATGTCTTAGTCATTAGTGCTATACATTAAATAATGATATATTCATAAATTATTCATTTATTTGTATTTATTTATTGTTATTAAATCCTGCGTGTTTCAGTTGTTTGTGACATAACTAAGAATAATGTATATATTTATTAAGACTAGCTAATATTGAATCTGTGTAATATTGAATTTGCTCAGAAATAATATTTAATGTTGTGCAACGGAAATATTTTTCCTTTGTTAAATTAACATACAATGGAATGTTTAAATAAGACGATAACATTATCTCTTTGTTCCAGAACTTGAATCATGACCGATGACGTTGATAAATTTCCGGACAGAGTGGCCGACAACATCAAAGACAGGACGATCTTCATAACCGGAGGCACAGGCTTCCTCGGCAAGGTCCTTATAGAAAAAATGTTGAGATGCATGGAGCCTAAGAGAATTTACCTGTTGATTCGCGAAAAGAAGGGAAAGGATCCAAAAGAACGAATAAGGGACACGTTTCAATCGGCGGTAAGTGAAATCGTGAAAGAGATGAGCAAGGCAGGTGAAATTGCTACTTTTTTGCGGCGACTAGACAGACTCGTGTCTATTCGTCTCATAAGAAAGGGTTCATGTTGTCTACTGATTTCCCCGAAAGTCGATAAAACACGAGTGTGTCTAGTCGCTGCAAGAGAGTAATAATTTCACCTGTCTTTGCAAACAACACTATTTCCTATTTGTACCTCCACTTATTACTTTTTGTTTGTCCTTACATGGATGGTTTATTGGACAATTAAATAAATTAAATTAATTCTGTGTATCATGTTAGGGGAACAATCAAGGGCACTTTGCTGTTTATTTTCTAAACCAGATTCCCTTGCCAGCAATCGCTTGTATGGCTCGTGTTAATTGGGCAATGAATTCAAAAGCAAGCAAGAACCTGTCTATTCAAAGGTATTTGCATGCTATTACGGTAAAAATCCTTGAACGAACTAGATGCGTTGATGCAAAACCTGTTTCATCGTTGCTATTGTTTCGCACGGTAAATTTTTCAAATAATCTACGATGGCTACCACACCAATTAACAATGGAAGATTTTTCGTTTTATGTTATACTTGGAACCGATATATCATAGCAATTAATTCACTATTATTGCATCGGATGGGTTGCTAAGTTGCGCTGTACGTACAATAGCTTAATGATTGTCCTCGATTATTTTACATTTGACACCGAAACAAGTTATTTTTTTATTAAAAATGATAAACAATTTGTTAAAGTATACTCGTAAAACACGATCAATTAGAACAAATGTAACATGTAGCAAACACTGTTAGATCGTTATTTTCAAATTCACCTTAACCAATTACTAATTTGCTAACTTGTTGTTAACTTCCGTAATTGGAATAGTTAAAAAATCAGCAAAATAATTACCTGGGTTTTTTTCTAGAACTGCACAGACGTCAGATGTATTTTTTAAGGAAGAAACCTTGGAGTTATTTCAAGCTAGTTCGTCATCGCATCGTAGTAATTATTCTACTTTCCAAATTCTCATAGATCAAAAACAAAGAGAATATAGGAGGAAGTACGTCGATCGAAATACGAGACTATACAGTGGAAAAATCCCAAATCCCAAAACTTGGTAATTTTATAAAGCCTGCGTGTATTTTCAATTATTTGAGACTTCCGATTAGACCGGAAGTAGCAAACACAAATAGCCAAATAGTCGAGTGCATGTAAGCTTTTATGACCGTGAAAGGACATTTTCTTTGTTTTTTTTTTGAGATTTATTGAGAAAGAAAAATAGATAGATGCATTTTCCATTTAAACGTTTAATTATCAGACCCGTTTTAGAAAAATTCATTTGTTTCCTAATCTTACCCTCTACGGTCAGTTATAGCTGAAAATGTTTTTAACTTGGAAAATTAAAATATTGCAAAACTATTCACCCTATAGGGTACAGCGTTAAATTGACAATTTGCATGGAGCAAACCACACTACAGTAAGTTGCATGTTTTTATGAAATGGTATAAATAAATAGTCAGAGGCTAGTTGAAGGGCGAAAACGAGTGTAAGAGATAGGCGAGGAGCCTAAATTCTTCTGATGGACATGAACAAATTTGGCAAAGACCTAGAAAGAGGTTTGCGGAGCGCAATGTGCCTACAAAGATTCCATTTGTTGGCGGTTCTATAATGTCTTGTAATGAGATGGAATTAATTATAGAGCTTGCACAAAGATCAGACCTTCAGGCCTGGTTACTGGGAGGCGGCGGGAAGGTTGAGCACATGCCGATTTCCTGCTGGGAGAAGGAGGGGTGCTTTTGCGAATCCCCTATTCGGTTGTTCAGATGATGAAGGTGGTATACTGTGCGAGGCTTGCTCAGGGTTCAGTGGTTCAGGATTAGGACCATTTACAGTAAATACGTGGGAAGAGAAATTATTTATATAATAAGCCACCTAATCGGGCTATAAAGTCTCTCGTTAAAGTGGTAAATTCTTATTGGTCTTCTTGGTGTGCCATTAGCCTTATACACACATAAAAAACAGAATCGAGAAAAGCATATCTGTTGTTTTTTTGCGCCTTTCAATTTTACTCCTATAGAAGATGTGAGTTCACAATACAAAGATCTAATTATACAGCAAAGCATTCCACAGAAGGCGCCATGAAATGGGTCACCAATGGACCAGCGTTTCATTTTTGTATTTTTTTTTGCTGAGACGCTCTATTTTTTTTTTTTTTTGTACATCCTGATATGTAGCCCGATTTTAATTTTAATAAGTTACATTATTAACATTTGATGTGGATGTTATACACTTATGCTAACGTAGTTTCCAGCTTAAGATGCATCGGTAGGACGCCTCATTAGGTATCGCTTTGAGCTCGATCTGCGATTTTGTCTTCCTCTCATCCTTTGTTGAAGAACGCTGTGCTTTAAGTGCTTTTTGAAGTTTGGGAAAAAGGGAAAAGTCTCAGGGGGGCCTTGTCTAGAGAATAGGGTAATTGTGGCATCGCAACAATGTTGCCTTTCACCAAAAATAAGCAAAGCGATTGCGATCGTGGTACAAAATCCACGAATTGTCTCTCCAAAGTTCGGGTCGCCTTCTCCGGATTGACTTACGCTAATTGCGTAAAACTTGTAAATTTATTATTTTCGAAGAATTGAAAGTATCGCGTGTTACACGATTACATAAAAAATCTTCAAAGTAAATATCGCCCTTTGATGGTTGGATCAAAGTGTTTTCAAAGTTTCTCATTGGACTCTTCTTTTTTGAAGATGCCAGAGGTAATAGAGAACGCTACGTGAATTTATGCAACCACCATTGGAAGAACTTGGCGGAAACAACTTCTGGTTCCAGCAGAATGGCTGTATATGCCACACCACGCGTGAAAATCTCGCCCTTCTTAGAAATATTTTCCTTGCAAGGCTGCTCTCAAAAAGAAATTGCGATATTGAGTTGCCGCCTGATCCACCTCCTTAAAGGCGAAGAAATTGCGCAAAATTCAGCTGCAATATTGCCCAAAGTTGTGCAGCACGCTCAAAGTTGAGTTGGTCTTTGTCTGGCTTGTCACGAAGGTCATTTATCTGATGTTATTTTTCATAAATAATTTTACATGTTTTCATAAATTGTTTGGACGAAGGAAAAATATTTATTTTGGACAGAATTATTTTTAATTGAAAAAAGAACTTGGCTGGGTATGTTTTGCCGCAACCCTTATATTATTATTATTATTACTATTATTATTATTATTATTATTATTAAAGAGAGCGTCAGATACCTGTTATCGTATTGAAATTGTGCTTATGAAACCGGATTCAAACAAATTGCAATAATATTTGCCTGAAGCCAAGTCAGTTTTCGACGCTGATTTGGTGTTAGAAACTGTTCGCGCTATACGAATTGATAAGTAACATGAAAATGCATCTGCATATGAGGAGAGTTCTCGAATCTTTCTTTCTTTCTTAGAAACAAATGTTGCTCCAATAACGTTTATCTAAAAACAATATTTCCTAGCATTTCCTAGCAGTCCATGACGCTATTGCAAGGCGCCTTATTGTGAATCATAGAACCTATCTCAATATAAGTTTATCTAAAGCAAACATTTACAGAGAAATCTTGCAAGAGCTATTCCGCCTTAGTCATAGATATTAATGCAACATGGCTTAATATATATTTAGATATAACGGTACAACGTTTGGCGGTTTTAACGGATTATCTGTCCACCACCCTCTCATTCCCTTCTTGGTGAAACAAAACATTCCTTTTTTCAAATGCGCAATTTCTGCTTTCAGTGTGTTAAGTAATAAGCTTCCTTTTTCAAGATAGTCGATTAACGCAGCTCCATGACTATGCCAAAAATGCTTAACACGCTGGATTTACTGCGTGATGGTAGGGCATCAGGTACAGAACCGACTAAAATGTTTAATTTTCAGATAAGAACATTTCTAACTGAATTACTTATAGCAGAAGAGATACATATTCGCTGACTTCTTTTTACAATTTTTGCCCCCTTCTATGTAATTTGAAGAAAATTATTTGGAAAAAGCGAAAGCTTTAGGATATGTGGATATTTCTAACGGTTTCTAACGGTTGTTGTCATCTTATTCCTCAGAACGAAATAATTCAAAATATGCAATCAACTACCTACCTTATAGGGGTGCTACATGGTTCCTTATTTGGGCCTCGTTTTTTTATATTATTCATCAATAGAGATGACAAAGGCAGATCGCATTTAAATGCACCCGGCCAAAATTTAATCCTGACAATGTTTGGTCCGATCCCTATTAACCTTGAAAATTAAAAACAAAAGAAGGGTACGAGGTACCCGGCCCCCAATGATTTTATATGATTTTCTTCGATATCCTTCAAATATGTTTTATTAATTTTATTTTATTTATTTATTAATAATCTTCAATATATAAAAAATATGGGTTTTCAGTGTTCCTCATTTTCTGAACCAATTACTTGCCATTGTCCCGTTTATAGGGCGCTCAAAAAATTACCGTAGCTTGACGACAAAATTTAATTCGTAAAAAAAATGAAAGAGAAAAAAAAGAGAGAGGGGGTCCTTTCCCTCACAAGCTCTTTATTATATTATAAGTGTGGAAATTGTCGATTTTAATCCATGGCGCTGTCTTTATTTTATTTTATTTATTTAATTGTTTTAAATTTGTGGTGTTGTGATTTATCGCGAAACCGGTCGCAATTTTATACTTTAATAAAGAACTCGTGAGGAAAAGCACCTTCTCTCTTTCATTTTTTCAATCCCGATCCTGTAATTTAATTTGTGTTTCTCTTTTGCGTCTAGCCTTATTATATAATAAAATAAATAAATTTAATTATCAAATTAATTTAAAGGGAAATTGTATATAAACAGATTTAATATATTTGTACATTTGTAATCTTTTTTGGGATTAGATTCCAAGCAAAATAATTTTTTTATCCCGACTCAAAGCCCTAATTTATAAAAAAATTCTTTAAGAAGCGAGATGCGAGAATGAGCGATAACATATTTTAATAATATTTCACAATGTATACACTGCGTCTACAAAATATGACACAAATTTATTATTCGTCAAACTAAATTAATTTCATTTGTACATCTTTGTGAACATTGCCAGCGACAAGGGGTTCAACCCTTATCCCAAACGATTAATTTTTAAACTACGGATGAAAATTGTTTTTCTCTAGCTACGGCGGCTACCGTGACCATTGCCATCTTGATGAACACTTGATTTCAAAAACCATTTATAACCTAAATTGATCATGTATTTATTTCAAAACTATTATCTATATCTAGGTAGGACTTTTAACAATTTTTCATAATTTTCTAATCAATTGTTCGAATAATAAATCGACAGAGAAAAACGTAGAATCGATCATAAGAGCGCTAAGTGGAGACTTGTCTTGGAACCACTCTTTTTCCGTTTACAGCTCTTCGAGCAGGTCCGCAAGCTGAAAGGCGACAAAATTTTCGAAAGATGCCTCCCAATAGCAGGCGACGTCGGCACGTTAGGATTGGGCATCTCGGAGAAGGACAAGGAAACCCTAATCAATGAAGTGGAGATCGTCTTTCATTCAGCTGCCACGATCAGATTTGACGACCCCCTGAAGAAAGCGGTCTTGCTCAACACCAGAGGAACGAAGCTGATGCTAGAGTTAGCTTTGCAAATGAAGAAATTAGTGGTAGGTTGCAAATAAGACCTTTTGGATCTATCTATTATTTCCAAAGATTTATTACCTCTGTATCTTAATAAGACAAAGAAGCATTTGTTTCTTTGCTTGGCAATGCTGGTGGTAGGCTTTTGTAAATGATTTTGGTGAATCCCACAGTGTGGTAATGTCGGGATCTTTTCCTTTTGAAGTTACTTTTACTCGCTTTAACATTGAAGAGTGCTTTCACTCGCTTAAAACATTTCTCCGCTAAACATACGCTGGGATCAACAACTTCCTCAGCTCTTCGAGTGAGTCGTTATTATTTTTTTTTTTTATGAAAAACAGAGTTTCGTCCATGTATCAACATCCTACTGCCATCTAGGGGAGAGGTTGTTATACGAGAAAGCTTATCCAGCCCACGCAGACCCACATCAAGTTATCAAAACTGTAGAATGGATGAAGGAAGATTTGGTGGATGTCATGACGCCTACGTAAGACTTCTTCCAATCTTTTACGTTTCTAATGAAGAGAACCTCTTTTTTTGTTACAGTTTGTTAGGCACGATGCCCAATACTTACGCTTTTACGAAGAACCTCGGCGAAGCTTTGTGTGTTGAGCAAATTGACAAGTTACCATTGATAATTGTACGTCCTTCAGTAGGTTAGTGAGACCAAATTCAGTCCAACTTAAGTCGTTTTAACTGTTGATTCGGTTAAAAGAAAAACTTTTTTTGGCTTTCTTTTTGTTTGGTTTAAAATTCAAATTCTTTGAGGATTCCACACAAGCAATTTCTAAATATTTAAATGTATTTTTCGTCTTCAATACAGTTATTCCCGTTTGGAAAGAGCCAATACCTGGATGGACGGATAATATTAACGGACCGATGGGACTCTTGATTGGTGCCGGAAAAGGTGTCATAAGAACGATGTATTGCAACCAACAAGGCTATGCCGACTTTATACCAGTAGACGTGGTGGCCAATGCTTTGCTTTGTGCTACATGGGATGTTGTTCATACGGGGTAAATGCCACTATTTGTGTCACTTAATTTTTGTATCATACAGTATTTTTGATGATTGATAATCGTGATAATCTACGCACCTTGGAATTTAAATAACACGGAGATGAAAGGATGACAAAAATCAGAAAAATGTTCTCTCAGAATAAGATTATTTAGAATAAGTACTTAGAGTAAGTACTTAGAATAAGTACTTAGATTAAGTACTCATTCGGAATTTTTAAAAATTTTATCATCACATTGTTCTGGCAGGTATAAAATAGAGAGTTGCAACTTAAAATTTCTATTCGCTCTAGCCTAATTCGCACATATGTACCTTGCGCGAAAAACACGTTCCAACTTAGATCTAAATTATTTTTAATTGAAATGATGTTTTTCTGCTACGATTAATAAGCAAACTTTTTGTTTTGCTTTACGTAAAACAATTTTGCTATGACCTTCCCTTAATTTATTCCACGAGTAAATCTTCAAAAAATGAGTATTACCTCTGTCATAATCAGTCTGAAGCACATCCAAAAAAGCACTAACGTAACACTTCAAAAACGCCTCATTTCTGCCACTTCACTATCCTTCGAATTATGATAAGTAACAACACTCTCGAGTATATAACCAAAAGTCGATGTCTGATCTTTTGCAAGAAGATCGATAAAGTAAGGAAAGCGAAAAAAAGAAAGACTGTTCTTTACTTGACCACTTAAGAAAACATACTGACAGATAAAAATAAAGATAAAGATAAAGAAGACTTATCAATACTAATGATATGATAATCTACTGCCGTTCAGGGAGGTTCGGTTATCCAATAAAAATCTATTATATCACACTGTATACAATTATTACTACATAAAATTAGAATAATATTAAGCGTACACTCTTTTCGAAGGGATTAAAGCCATAAATTATTATGTAAAGTAGAAATATTGCGACGACCACAATAAAGTCCTTTTTATTATCATTCCAAGAATTTCTCGGAAGTACCGATCTTTTGAAACGGGTCGTTTGGGGATTATTAACGAACAATACATGATTTAGGAAATATACCGCAGCATCATTCGTGTTTATTTATCACGGGCGTAAAGATATAAATTTGCTTCGTTTTACTGTTAAACGTGTGTTGGTGTGCGTCTGTCGTTTTTGCGCGAAAGTTTTAAGAAAATTTACTTCGAAATGGCACGTGGCAAGCCTACCAGTGTAGAAAAACGTTCACGCATTATTACGGTGGTTGGAAGAAGGATATTCGGGGCGACAAATTGCTGAAAAAATAAATATGAGAGGTTTAACAGTAAATGACATCATAAAGCGATATCGGACAACTAGAACTATAGAAAATCGTGTTCGTCCCGAAGCATCTAGGAAAACAACAAAAGCTGAAGATTTGAGAATTGTATTATTAAGCAAACGCAATGGAAAATTAACAGCGCCACAAATAGCAGCCAAAGTCAATCACGGCCGTGAAGAACAAGTTTCGGCGAGTGCGGTAAAACGTCGACTTCAACAAGCGGACCTTCATGGACGCATTGCCATTCGAAAACCCTTATTACGTCGGGGCAACAGAGCAAAACGGCTACAGTGGACCCGTTCTCATCTAGATTGGTCGCTAGATGATTGGAAACACGTGCTTTGGAGTGACGAGTCAAAGATTGAGGTTTTTGGGCAAAATCGACGAGTTTATGTCCGAAGATCTAAAACCGAAAAGTGATCCCGAACTGCATTGTACCAACAGTGAAGCAAGGGCGTAGTTCTGTGTTAGTGTAGGGATGTTTCTCCTTTGCTGGGACGGGAGATTTATGCAGAGTGCAGGGTGTAATGAGGAAGGAAAATTATTTTGCAATACTCCAGAATTATGCAGTGCCATCAGGAAACACACTGCGTTAGTGTGTAAGAACTATCTAAAGGAGCAAGAAGAACAGCACACCCTGCAAGTAATGACACGGCTCCCACAAAGCCCAGATTCGAACCCGATAGAGTTGTTGTGGGATGAACTGGACAGGAGGATCCGAAAAATATGCCCAACTTCACAAGAACATTTACGAAATATTCTGCAACATGAACGGATTAATATTCCACAATCCGTTTTAACAAAACTTATCGAAAGAATGCAGAAAATAGTTCGAGCGGTGATTAACAGCAAAGGAGGTTTTTTCGATGAAAAAAAAATATAACGTTCAGTATGTTATATTAGGCCAGAATAACTTTTTATTTATTTATTTTTGTCTTTTTTACCTGTACATACAATAAAATTGCATTTTATTTTTAGTTTCGTTTGTTTCTGTAACCTTTTCATGTTTTTTCCTAACCGACCGAACTTCTCTGAACGGCAGTGTACGTATAAGAACAAATCGGAATAATGTCTAATGTGCAACGTTACTCACATTAATATTATAAAAACGCGAAATAAAGGTAGATTTAATGCATATATTTATTTATTATTTCTTTTCTTTTTATTATTTTTTCACTGACAATGTAATTAGCCTCGAATCTTTGTGTTTGTAGGAGGAAAAGGAGATTCTACAACCTCTGCAGTTCAAACGAGTACAAGGTGTCCTACGAAGAAGTTATCCAAATCGGAAGAAAAGTAATTTTCGAAAGAATACCGTTGAACGGGGTGGTATGGTATCCCGGTGGATCTATGACCAAATCATTATTGCTACATAAAATTAGGGTGGTCCTATTCCATTATCTACCGGCTATACTTGTAGATGCTCTATTGATTTGCTTGGGATACAAACCAGTGTAAGTTGGATCGGTAATAGTTGCGAAAATGTGCTTGGAAAGTATTTTTTTGAGTAACTTTAAGAACTCTAAAAATAATGCCAATATAGCTTCCTCGTGGTATTGATGGAATCAAAAGCAACGTGAGGAGTGCCTGGCGTCATCGGCGTGGTTCCGAGCGCGTTCCTCTCCACCTAAACAGCGCTATTTCCCTCATCTTCCCTTCGAAGCTGTCAAAGAACGCATCCTGCTGTTTAAAAATCAGCGTTCTGTTTCCTAAGTCTTCTCTCGAGCGCTTATTGAACTGCTTAACACGAGATGGTGTGCGCAGGAGCCATTGTTGTTCAATTCCCATGTCTTTGTAATTTGCAGCAACTGAGGGAATTGTGAGAATCTTTTTTGTCATGATACTGACATGATTATCCCTTTTATACAGCTCTTCCATTACGAATAACTCTTGATTAAGTCAATATGATTGCGTAACATATGGGATACAAGATATAAGATAATTTATTTCCTCGAAAGCAGCAAACATGTTCCTCCCATGAAGATAAGAGAGGCGTATTGTTGTGTACTTTAAGTTTTGGGAAAAAAACAACAGCTTCTTTCAATTTTTGATGGAGACGTAGTTTTCATATGGAGAAACCCTTCTTCTATCTTTATCTAGCTTTCCGACAATACCTAATTTGAAGTAAAGTGGTACCAGTGATAGATAGATTGTTTTCTTCACGGCCTCATTTTTTTCGGTTCCAATGCTGAAGCACGAGACTTGGATGTAATTAATTTAGAAAAAACGTCATTGAATTTCCAAGAAGGTGAAATTGTCCTGAATTCTATAACAAGTCTAGACAGTGAACAGCACAGCAAGCCAATGATCTGCGAGAAGACGATGAAAAAATGCAAAAGCTTCCAGAAGAATTAGACTCCCCATTAAAGAATAAGTTTACAAAAAATACCAGAGAAATACTAATAAATTTATCGTGTAATCGTTGGAAGCATGTTTAAATTCCTTATATCAATTGTTTCTTCAATTTCATGTTGTCAGTTTTTTTCATTTTTCAGCCTATGGAGAGTCCAGAAAAGGATCAGCAAAGGATTCGAGGTCTTTGAATATTACGCCAACAAGCAATGGGATTTCAACAACGACGAGTCAATGGAAGCCCGGCAGCTGCTCAATCCAAAAGAACGACAGTTGTATAAAGTGGACGGTGATGGTGTAGACTATCTGGATTACTTTACGAAATGCACGCACGCAGCTAGATTGTACATTTTAAAGGAAACGGATGATACGATTCCGGCAGCTAAAAGACATATGATGGTGTAAGTTTCGAGTTTCCTAATTTAGTTTCTTTTCTCTGGAATTAAAGCCAAGTCTAGGAGCTTATTATACGCGGGTAGTTTTTCCAGCCTAACACAGAAACAAGTTTCGTCCCCAATTCACATCATTCCGTTGTACGGTTGAAAATGGAGATTCACGCATCCTCAAAACAGCTATTCCGGATTAATTAATTAAACTTATATGGTGCGGAGTGTGCCGATACTTTGGTATTTAATTATTTAATTATTCGCATAAATAGGTTGTCGCAAAGGGAATGAGGATCCTTACAGCTTTTGAAGTTGGAGTTGGATATTCACTTTTGATTGAGATCCAAAGCTCCGCCAAATCAGAAGAAGCAAATTTGTTTTCGCAAGAAAGTTCAATTCAATTCTGGTGAAGCTTGAGCACGCAAATTTCTCGATATTGTCTTCCTCGAAGTATTTTGCAAACTAGTCGGTGATCTTTTTGAGAGGTGTTCCTTGAATAGGGATAGCAAGTCTTCTGAGACAATGACTTTATTAAAAGCCACGCATTTGTGCAATTAAGAGAAACAATGTTGATCACCATCCTTATTGATTTTTCTTACCCACTAATGCAATTTTTTACAAACACTGTAACCTCCAAAAGCATAATCTGTGATAAGTCTTAAGCTTTTGTGCTTCCGATGAAGTTTTTGCAGAACAGAATTCTTTTATTCTTTAATTGATCATTGGGATAGTGAGCTATATGATGGACTGATTTTTCGACTAATGGTATCGTTGGACAGAAATCTTTCTGGACTCCCTCCTCGGTTCCTAAAAGAGAAAAATATGGTGGTACCTATGCCAGCCTACTCAGGTGATCGTAGGTGGTCTTGTGCCTCGCTCCTGAAGGGGCTTTTCGGATAGTGGCGTTCTTCATTGCGGGATTCTCGCTAGTTAGAGTCTTCTCGAACCGTGCTAGGAATTCCTGCAACTGCTCAGTCTCGCTCAGGTGAGTCAGTGTTGCCAACGAGGTGCCTTGGGGTACGCTTAGTACTAATCACAAGCAGCGATTCTGTACATTCGCAAGGGAGATAATGTAGGTGGGTGCCGCCGTGACCCAGACGGGACTGGCGTAGGTAAGGATTGGGCGTATGTGTGACTTGTACAGCATGATCCCCGTATTAGGGTTGAGTTGGGAATTTGGAAAGATGGGATACAATTTACTCTTCGATTTAATGGTGACGTATTTATACCAGCCGCCTCATCTACTTTCAAAAATATCATTCACCGCATGCGCCAGAATCTTGAAGTTGAGGTTTGGCACTTTTCAGACTACCTTCGTAAATATTAGATATAAACATTAATTTTTCTAAGCCAATGCTGCATTAATAGTAAGAATTGGCAAGCTAGCCATAGATCACGGAATCTTAACTAAAAATCCAAATTTTTGTTACAGAATGTACTTCGTAGATCGAATAACGAAAACGTTATTATGTGGGCTTATACTGTATATGCTTTACAAGTATCTCGTCGTGCCGATTGTTGGTGACCTGTTTTAGCGATGGGAATCTCATTCCACAGAAGAGTAGGCAATTCGGATCTTATGTTAGTTTAGGACGTTTTTTTTTTCTATTTGCCTGTATTTATGCGGTCATTTTATAGCGTGATGGTTTATAATTTATTATGTTTATTGTGGCGTTTTTTTTTATATTTGTATTAAAGATGTAAATAAAATAACATTGTTTTTTTATGGGTAGAAATTCTTCCCATGCGATTTAAATTTATTTCAGTTCCCCATCTTCGCCTTGCAAATTTATTTAATTGACCAAGATTTTTCATTGAACAGTAATACATTGTAATGCTGACACGTGGAAAATTATAATTTTGTCGAAATTGCGGAAAACCAAAGTCTGCATTGTTCAAAATTAAATTTAAACCTTTACGAATTTTTTTTTATCATTTAAGGGTGTACTGCTCATAAGCTGTACTTTGAACAAATTTCCTAAGTTTATTTCATAAGATTTTTCTTCCGTTTCAAAAGGAATATAATCTGAAGGGATTAACAGATATGTCTTAGAAGGCCAATTGAATAACATATTTTATTTAAAGTAACTTGAATGCTCTGAACGTTAATCTGTAAACAATACGTTAGCAATCATCAATTAAATGGTTTCCCTTCGCTTTAAAATGTATGAAAACCATTTTGTTGTCGGGAATATTCTAGTTTCGGGGTCACATTTTAACTGTTGAATAAAAGTCAACTATATAATTTTAATTTTAAATTAAACCAACAAGTAACATTATTAAAAGTATAGTAAAGTGTATTGCATATATGAGCCAAATACATTCGCTCCCGTTAAAAGACGTGGAGACCATTACCAACTCCAAATTCTCAACACTATCCATTTATAGAAGAGGTACGCCAACAGAACTTTCAGTAGAATGTTGCATACTTTGTCCACATAAAACATTCTGTAAAAAAAAATTAAAATTAAATTTTGACGAACTGTTCAAAATTAAATTTAAACCTTTACGAATTTGTTTTTACCATTGAAGGGTGTACTGCTCCTAAGCTGTACTTTGAACAAATTTCCTAAGTTTATTTCATGAGATTTTTCTTCCGTTTCAAAAGGAATATAATCTGAAGGGATTAGCAGATATGTCTTAAAAGGCCAATTGAATAACATATTTTATTTAAAGTAACTTGAATGCTTTAAATTCTGTAAAGAAATAATAAAAATTAAATTTTGACGAATTGTTCTAAATTAAATTTTAGATGGAGGGGAAACAATTCCCAGCGCAAAAACTGTTGTAACTATTCAAAATTAAAGAATTCATGGGAGAAAAGCTTATTTTGTTTCAGATGCACCTTGTATTAGATTTTAATTAAAAATTAGCACTTCACATGTGACTTTTACTGTTACATTTATTAAAATAAATAAATAAAAAAAATAAACTAAATTTAAAATAAAAGCAGTTGTCGGGTCCGTGAAATTGACCGATTTTCTACAATTTGAAAACGTCCACGTTTTGTGCTGATTTGTGCCGTAAACATTTTATTTCGTGCTCGTCCCGTTCTTGAGATATCCGAGATTGAAAAACGAGGGCCAACTTCACGTATCTCCAGCAAAGCCTTTCAGACTATTAATCATAATCTCTTGCCGAGTATCCTCCATTTTATTGCTATTTGTGCGGACGCTATTAGTTTTTTTTGATATATTTAATTTAGCAACTTCATAGGTTCACTGTAATGATAACTAATCAAGGTATAAAGGTACGAAATTCATGGTTTCACTGTATTACTTCCGCTATGGTTGGTATATAGTATGAGCATCTTGTAAGGAATGAACAAAACGTGGAACACTTGGTATAATATTTAATATCATCGTCAAATATTAAAAGGAAAAATGAAAAATATGTAGACAGTACATTGAAAAGTGTTAAAAACAACACAAAAATGTTTTATTTTGAACACTTCAATTTTTTAATCAATTGACTTTTTAGTCAATTTCATTGACTAAAAGGTCAATGAAATTGTTGTTTGTTGGACCCTGTATTGCGATTCATTCTCACTTTTTTGGAAGCGGACTTAGAGTCGCGGACAGCAATAGGCCTAAGCCAATAGAATTGGTAACATACCTTAGAGTTGCGACAAAAACGAAAAGAAACCCCAAAAACATATTGGAGGAAAATGAAAAGTGAGGATTATGCGCGAAGTGGTGCGAAGGTCACGTTTTAATTGCATTACTTCTGCTATGGTTAGTAGATGTGATAGCTATACCAGAATTTTGTATAGAACGAGGTAAGGTAAAGATTTAAAAGTTCACTTGTTGATGGATTTAGTTACACTGGTATTATTTTTATTACGCTCATAACTGTACATTACTCACATGTTCATATTGCGTTTGGCTTTCGGTAGATTCTCATCCGGTTCGTGTAATATGCACCTCCTCGTGCACATAGCGGCGTTCGTGAAGTATTGCTCCACGTCGAAACCTTCCGCCGTCAGGACGTATTTAGCCAGTTCCGTCTCGTTCAACCACTGTCTACTTGTCAAAGACTGTTGATTGTCGAATACCCATTCGTGGATTGTGTAGTAAGTTAAAACGCTTTGGCTGTAGAGGATTCGCATCTGCACCTTCCATAAGCTAAAAACGAAGTGTATGTTGAATTTGCTTGACGCCAATATCAATTTTACTTAAATGGAAGCCGTACTGTTACCCGTTACTGAAGATTTCTAATTAAAAATTGTTTCACGGTCCCGAAACGTATTTCTATTGAACAATGCGTCTGAGATAGCGTACTTAATAAATACTAACAACGGTTTGTATCCAAAGAACGGTACTATCAGATCCACCAGCAAGGCCGGAATAAGCTGCGTGAACACGAGCATGAAGTAGTGGACAATCCAGGAATTTCTCATCCCACCGCCCGGCAGCCAAAGTATAAGATCGAACGGCACCTTTTCTATGGTAATCTTCCTGCCCATCTCTATCATTTCGCTCCACGTCATTTCAAGCTCTTTCCCTGCGCATAGGTTGTAAACGTTCCTTGGAATTCTAAAAAACAAGTACATACGTAATAGAGCTTCCTAAGCAACGTGTCTAGATGTATCCACGCTACCCATTTTGTTCAGCATAGCTGGTTAGCGTAAGTATACCATCGGCTACAATGTCTACGCTGATGAAATCGGCCACGGCCTCCCTATTGCCGTGCATCGATCTTGAAACCCCTTTCCCAGCAGCTAGCAGAATGCCCATTGGACCGTTAATATTGTCGAACCATCCGGGTACAGGCTCCTTCCAAATTGGAACAACTGAAAACAAGCAGATATTGTCTTCTCTTGAATTCTACGCTGCAAACTCAATAGGAGCATTAAGTACTTTCAAAAGAAATTACTACTCTTGGAGAATCAGCTAAAGGCAGGAGTTGCT
>LR736904.1:320091-338744 GCA_902654985.2 Oryctes borbonicus
TTAGATCTATAGAATTCCTCCCTCAGAACTTTTTGATCCGGATGACAAAAGGTGGTCGATATATGACAAAAAAGCTAGAAAAAGTAGAAAAACCGATGCAACAATTTTAGGCGACCTGAGCGAAACCAACTTTAAGATTTTCCATTTCTTTAGCGAGCTGTATCATCGAGAAGACGCCCTTGGTATTGATAAGCAGAGCTCTTTTCAAAACTTCATCGAATCTGACGGTGGCCGCTCCATGAATCACATATTCTACCTCTTTTTTCAAGATTTCGCGATCTTCTTTTGATAGATCTAAGTTATCTTTGGTGATATCCCCAGAAACAACCGTGCACTTGTCGAAAATTTGATCCCCTTTGAGTTGGCGTACTGAATCGAATAACTGAGGGAAGGAAATTAGTTTTTCTTTTGGAATACAGTTATTTGAAAAAATAGCATACGGGATTCGCGAAAACTTCCGTCAACCTAACATCAGTCGACTTATCCTTCTTGGTCCTGATGAGGACGTAGATCCTTTTCACATCGAACATCCTCAGGAGTCTTTCTGTGATGACTTTCCCTAAAAATCCTGTCCCACCGGTGATGAAGAACGTCGCATCATTGTAATTGTTATAAATTCTGTCAGGTAATTCTTCGATTTTGCTTATCTCTGGCATCTTGTAAATGTCCACTATTAAAATAACACCGTGATTCGTGGTGGTTTAAACCGAACTGCTAATGCAGGAGCGGTGAATACATCAATCTGGTGTCGAAGTGCAACTAAATCAAAGGTTAAAAATGCGTAAAACAATAGAAACTGGTTTGCATATTGTTAGTGTCGTACGAGTAATTAACGATGATTTAAATATCGTCAGCCTTGCGTTATATATATTGCCTGTCCCATTCAGAGTAGGGACCGGCGACATCTTGGAATCGATGTTATAGTTATAGCGATGGGAAAACATTTTTGATAACTAGAATGACGTTGGGAAATTTAAATTTTTTTTAACATGACCGCTAAGGGACGTAGTTGCTAGGGTCGACAGTGAATTTTAAATTATTTGGCAAAGGTTCCACGTATTGATTTACCAATATGCTATTTTGGTTATAATTTTTTTTCCTATCGCTGGAGCTATTGTAGTTTCCAAGATGTCGTCGGTCCCTGCTCTTGCTGCTCTCTGGGACACGCAGTATATTAATATAAATGCAGTTTAACATTGAGAAAAAAAAATATTTTTTTTAATTTTAAAGATTGTTTCACGCTCTACCGGTAGCCGTATTGTTAACAAATTTAAGTGTACCGGTTAAATTAAAAATGAATGTCAGAAGCCATCGCTTCAACTGGAAAATTCACGAGCATGAAGGAAATGTTGTACCGGATATGATGGAAGATAAAATAACTTCAGTTGCTGCTATTTTTGGCAGAATAAAACAAAGAATACGGCGAAAAAAAATAAATTCATCCAAATTTATCGGCATGCTGAAAGTTCGGGATGTTGATGCCATTTCGCACTTGGTTTTAAGCTGAATTCGTCGAGAACCCTTATTTTGCCAAACAGATGAAGTAGCCTTTTTTTCTAATAGGACAGTGCCTTCTCAGAATTGTAAATGGCGAGCTGACGAAAACCCCATGTTTATAATTTTTTTTTTATAATTTTTTATAATTTCCTTTTCAATTTTCCACTCAATGTAAAAATAATCTAAAAGTAAGCCTGCAGAAACGAGTACAATTTCCGTTCGCTTCACGAAATTAGTACAGACTAGACAGACTCGTGTTTTATCGATTTTCGGATAAACCAATAGACAACATAAACCCATTCTCATGAGACGAATGAACCCGAGTCTCTGCTAATTTCGTGAAGCGCAGCTCGTTTCTGCAGGCTGATCTAAAAGTCTTCCTCAACCAAACAATTTCTTTTATTTAATTGCGAATTTATTGCATATCGTGATTACAACACTTGCTATGACACTTTCACTATGATTTGCAATGTATAGATCTTATAGAAAATTAGTTTTTATATTATTTTTGTTTGATGTACCACTCCTAGCGTGATGCGAAAGTTTATAAGAGGCTACATTTCCGGTTGACTGATAATTTGAAATATTTGACGAGATCGCGCAATAGCAAAGAACAAATTTCGTAGAAGCAGTGACTTATTTCAAATCAATTAAAAATGTAATCAACCGCATCTTTAAACTTGAAGGAGATACTTTGCGTTTATCTCAAAAAGTAAAGATGAACAGCGATTAGATAATCACTTAAAAATGTTAAACACAAATCTACAAATAATATTGGTTGAGAAAGTGTTGATTTCCTGTTTCACAAGAACATTGCTAAAATCGTCAATTGCAGCGGTTGAGCGATGAGTTACCGTTGCTAATTGTTACTTATCACCTTTTGTTTTCCCGAAGAAGCCCCATATGATTGTGGGCGAAACGTCGAGTTTTCTCGTTTAATCATGACACGGTCCGAACCCAGAACACGTTTAGTTTCAAGTATTTTAACGTAGTTATATGAATTATTTAATTTTTGAAAAATTCTTAAATCTTAAAAAGAGTAAATTACATTTGATTTCCATCAGGTACTGATGAAGAAAAAATATACAGTATGTATTTTTTAACACAATGTAAGAAAAAAACAAAAATTGAACTTTTTGAATTACGCTCTTGATTTGGAATCTCTAAATAGATGCAAATAACTTTTTCTCGTCGCATTTGTTCATATTCGGTCAAATAATGGAAAATTTTGGAACATTTCTTGATTTCTAACGGTGAGCAGACAAACTACAAATACAATTACTTGAAGACCAAAGAAATAATAAAAGTTCCATATTGTGCGGACGTTTTCGCGGGACGCTGTATAGGCCGTCATAGTATATTAATTGGGTAGCGAGGATCAAGGCAGTAGAGGTACACTACCCGACAAAAACATAGACGCGGTATTGTTTTTATTTACGAAACAATATTTATAGACATTATATAAAATGTAAATGAGGGTTATTAATACTTGTTATGTAAATAGTCCATTCATGGATATTTCTGGGTATTTATTGCTCTATGAGGGGAAATTGAGATTTTCCCAGATCAAAATAGGAATTTTAAATGCGACAAAAATTTAGACCCTGTGCATTTATTACATTAATGTAAGCAAAAATGTTTTAATTTGATTCTTCTCTTTATATGCAGCGGTTGTGCTGGTAAAGTGTACACATTTCACCACGAGAAATTATATTTTATAAAGTGTTTGCAATATGGGTAGAAAAAAGCAATTATCCTTGATAGAAAGGGGTAAAGTTCTAGCCTGGCACCAGGATGGTGTTAGTAAGAAAGGAACTTCTCGTCGGTTACGAAGAAGCGATCATTCCGTTAAAAATTTCCTAAAAGATCCGGAAAATTACGGCAAACCAAAATGCCAGGGACGACCGAAAGCTGTAAGTGAGCGGGATAAACGCATGATATTGCGGTGTGCATCCAATTCTTCTGCGTCGGCGAGAGTTATTGCAGAACAGGCGGGGGTACAAACGCACGTGCGTAATGTTCAAAGGATTTTAAAGGCGTCACTGGTAATATCACGGAAGAAAATGTTGAAAAAACCGCCACTTTCAACGAAACACAAAGAAGCGAGGTTGATATTTGCCGAAGAACACATATCCTGGAAGAAACAATGGGAAAAAGTTATATTTTCCGATGAGAAACGTTTTAATTTGGACGGACCGGATGGGTACTCGCATTATTATCATGATCTGAGAAAGGAACCAAAAGTGAAAATGACCAGACAATTAGGGGGTGGATCTGTGATGATATGGGCAGCGATTGGATTTCGCGATAAAAGTGGGATAGTGTTTTGCACAAACAAAATGACATCTGCGACGTATAAAGACTTATTGCGTGACAATCTTCTACGTTTTGGAAACCAATGGGCCGGGCGCAATTTTGTTTTTCAGCAAGATAACGCGCCAATTCACAAAGCAAAAACCATTACTGAATGGTTTAAAGGAAAAAAGATTAAAACTTTACAATGGCCGGCACGGTCACCAGACTTAAACATTATTGAAAACATGCGGGGTGAATTGGCACGTCGCGTTTATGGCGGAAGCCGTCAATGTTTCACGGTACAGGAAGTGAAAACTTCAATAGTGACTGAATGGCAGACTATCCCTCAAAATTATGTGTTAAATTTATATAAATCTATTAATAACAGACTATTGGAAGCGATTAAGAACAATGGAGGATCTACGCATTACTGATCACTCGTTTGTTGATTTTTGTTTTACATTTGCAACAGAGCGTCTAAATTTTTGTCGCAAAAATTGTTTAAACATTGGAGTAATAATTTATTATTTAGTTCATATATTACTGGAGGAGACATTTTAAAGTTTATTTTACTTTTACGAATAAAAACTTAATTAGATATCTTGCTAGTTTCGCAAAGAAATGTTGTAACCCTTAAGACCCGTAAAACATCTTACCGCGTGTAGATTTTTGTCGGGGAGTGTAAATAAAATTATGTATTTTCTTTTTCTTTTTCTTTTTCTTTTTCTTTTTCTTTTTCTTTTATAACAAAACAAAAAAATACGTAGCAATAACCAGCAAATGTATTTAACCTTTTAGCCTTTTTACAGTAAAATACTTCGTCATCCAAATATCGTGCTCATTAACCATATGAAGGGCAAACATTTTACCGGCACAATAGAACAAACGCTGAATAAATAACATTCGATTAACATATGTATATGCCACTCTCTCCATTATAAAGAGTTAATAATTAATTTATTCTAACCGAATTAACATTATAACCATTCCCCAATCCACAATAGTATCCAGCTGTAGAACAGATAGGCAGCCACTAGTATTAGGAGGATCTTGAACGCCTTTTCAATATAAAATAAAATAATCTAAATGATAAAAAAAATAATTACTTATTTTATCCATAGAGATGTAACCACGCAAAGCACATTTTTAGGCGCATACCTTACGCGGCCATGTTATTAATGGCAAACACAATCAAATTGTCAACATCAATTAAATTTAAAAATGTCTAGAAACAATAACCAATTAACTAAGTTAATTTAATTTGGTGAGTTTTGTTTCTCGCATTAAAAGTTGTTAAAAAAAATACTTTTTATCTGCATTAATTAATTAATTCGTTTGAGTATTTGAGTGTTATTCGTATTCTTTCTTTGGCGTTTTTAACATTTGTCACTGCAATACTTTATTTTCAACTTAACCGTAAACGAAAAAATCCGTAAGTGTTAAGTCTAGAGAACTAGGAAAGGGTTCGTGTTGCCTACTGGTTTCCCCGATAGTCGATAAGACACGAGTCTATCTAGTCGCTGCAAAAAAGTAATAATTTCACCTGCCTTGGCCATGTCTATTAATAACAATAATCTATTCGTTTTTATGTCAACGAATTAATTAGTTTCATTTATTGCACAATTCCATTGTTTGTTTCATAAATTTAATATTTAATTCGTCGTACTTTTAAGTTAACTATTTCATTTATATTGTTTCTTGTAAATTCATTTACATTAAATTATATCCATTTAGTACCTATCATCAACGACCACTAAGAATAGAGATTTCGCATACGTATGTACACTACCGTCCATATTAGTTCGGACACCTAGTAAAATGTTGTAAACTCTATTAAAAGATAATATAATTGCATTTATATATAAATAACATATTTATATTAGGTCCTTTATGAAGCTTATAACCAATTGTACAGGCAAATTTCCAAGAACATCGATTAGAGAATGGTTAAAAACTTATTATATTTTATGACCCAATATAGTAATTTTCAGGATAATCCTCATCGGCACAAATAGGATTATTTTTGGGTCAATACTGCAGGTAATAAATTTACAATATTCTTTGGGGTGGAATCAGGCCACCCGAAAGTTTATTGTGTATTGATAAATGCTTTAGTTTCTAAATAAACCTGCTTGTACGTGCGTTAGTGTTAATAGCGTATCTTTTTGTGTGAACCTGATTAAAGTTATTAAAATGCCGAGAGGAAAACCGACAAGTTTAGAAAAGCGCTCTGCAATTGTTGCTTTTCATCAAGAAGGTTATTCAGTGCGTCAAATTTCCGAAAAAATACATGTTAATAAATCGACTGTTAGTGATATCATACGGAGACATCAACGCACGGGCAGTTTAAGAGATAGGAAAGAGATAACAACTCACGCCGACGATGAGCGTATAAAATTGCTGAGCAAGCGAAATAGGAGACTGACAGCACCAGAAATCGCCGCCGAAATGAAACGCGACCGTGCAAGAAAAATTTCTGTTACTACAGTGAAAAGAAGATTAAAAGCTGCAAATCTTCACGGCCGCATTGCAACAAAAAAACTCCTACTTCGACGGGGAAACAGGCAAAACGGCTTCAGTGGGCAGAAACACGTAGAAATTGGACAGTGGATGATTGGAAAAGGGTGCTATGGACTGATGAGTCAAAGTTTGAGGTGTTCGGACAATCAAGGTGCGTTTTTGTAAGAAGAGCGAAAGGTGAAAGAATGTCGCAGGATTGTGTAGTGCCAACTGTCAAGCAAGGAAGAAATTCTGTGCTTGTTTGGGGTTGTTTTTCCTACGCCGGAACAAGAGACTTGAAGCGAATCGAAGGTATTTTGCGAAAAGAAGGTTATTTAGAAATACTGCAAGAAAATGCAATACCATCGGGGCAACGTCTAATCGGCGAAAATTTTGTATTCATGCAGGACAACGACCCCAAACACTCAGCAGTGATATGTAAAAATTTCTTAAATGAAGAACAAGATAATGGCACTTTACAAATAATCACATGGTCGCCGCAAAGCCCCGATCTAAACCCCATCGAGCTGTTATGGGATGAACTGGGCAGGAGGGTCCGAAAAGTATGCCCTACCTCCGTAGGCCACCTGTGGAACATTTTACAAGAGAAATGGACTAACATCCCAAATAGAGTCCTTGAAAAACTAGTGGAACGGATGCCTCGGATTGTGAAAGCTGTTCTTCGCTCAAAAGCGAGTTTCTTTGATGAACGGAATGTTTAAGAAGTTTTCGTTAATTTTTCGTTAGAATTAGTTTTTTTTTACGTTTGTTGCATCTTACGATATAAGTAACCTGTTCTCTTGAAATACAGAATTTTATGAAAAAATATTTTACACCCATTTTAATGGGTGAGAAACTCGTCCATAACGACGAATTCCATAAATAAATCGCAGGCGTGCATTTTGAACACGCCGAATGCGAAGTATATCGGTACTATTAATACAGGGAAAGTGTGAAAGCGTCCAATATTATTCTCAAATTAGCGTCTAAGCGATCTTTCTTTCCATATAAAATGTTAAGGTTGCAGGACGCTGCTTTAATAAGCCGAGAAAAATGCTAACTTGGTATCTAAGTAAAGCCCCAAATTTCTGCGACAATCAGAAAGGGGCAAAGGTATATTGTTAATAATAATTTTAATGTGAGGTAAAACGAAATCACGTTGTTTGGAACGCTCAAAAAAGAACGGGCGATTTTACAGGATTTGTATTGAGTGAATATTTTTCAGATTCAGGAACAAGTAACTGCAAATCACACACAAAGGGCGTATCGTCAGCCCAAAGATGAAATTGACAATATTGCAAGCACTTAGTAGTAGTAAATAGCAAATAACACATACTCCTTATTGTTAATTTAAACAAAAATAAATTAAAACAATCTTATTGTATATAATCTATATTTCGTATATTATTGTAAAGATTATTAACAAAACATTATAATAAATTCCAAATCGTCAAAAGTATCCATTTGTAGAACAGGTAAGCTAACAATACTTTCAGAAGAATCATGGATGCTTTGTCGACGCAGATCATACTGCAAGAAAAAAGAGAAAATAATTAACCTAGCAGTAAAGAGATCAACGGATCACAATGTCGTATCGAAATGCTAAATTTTCAATTGGTACCTTCCTGAATCTACAACTTTGCGGATGTGCTCATGTTGGTGGTGCCGTATCACTTTTCCTCCAATTGTTTTCAACATTTCCCAAGGTGCGGTTGCGGTTAGAAAATTGATATCGTTTATGAGGTTTGAAGCGTCGTGTCCCCTTATTTGCGTAGCGATAGGAAAAAACAACTTCAACACCATCACGCTAACATTTTTTTAGGCAGATGCGAGACAGTCGAAAATACCTCGACCCTTAATGGAATAACCCCCCGGATTTATCTTGTGCGTTTTACATGTATTCAATAGTTTACAGGGTGTTAAAAAGAAACTGTCACAAACCTACGGAGGAATTGTACGATCCAAAATACGCAGAAAAGTTTTGATGAACATGGCTGCGCAAATACACACAAAATCCGTAAAATTGTGCACCAACCACTCAATATCAAACTACAAATTGTATGTTTGGCAGAACCTATGTTAACTACCACAAGAAAATGCAGGTTTTTGCCAACGAAAGATGAGATAAACGGAGAAATGCACAAAATGCAATAATGCTCTGTACACTCCGAAACTGTCCATTCGCAGACCCGTGTTCATTAAGACTTTTCTGCATATTTTGAGCTATACTATGCTCCGAATAGGTTTGTGTAATTTCTGAAGAAAAAAATTGAAAACAAGTAAATATACAGGATGTTTTTCCGACGTTTAGTGCAGGGATCTCGGAAACTAGCAGAGATAGAGAGACGAAAAAATTGCAGTTTTACGTGCTTAATTAAATAAGCCTTTCTTTTTGGAATACATGTTTTTTTTGTTTTTTGTTATTCTTGTTTGTTGCAGGTAATTACGTGCCCAATAAGAGACTTGCTTTTTTTTTATTTCTTAATTTGACCTATGTTTAAAGACCTTATACAGGATGTTACGAAATTCGCAGACATGAGGTACGGGATGACGTTAAACATTAAACACTGAAACGAATATCCCTTTTTCTTTACCTGACCAATATTAGACAACAGAAAATTTATAATACCTCACAACATTTGTTCAAATTTTCTTCTGGCAGCAGCTAAACATGCTTCAGCGCGCCTTGCTTTTGCTTAAATTGTGTTACCTGTTGCGTCGCTTCAAATACACCGTTTTTTAGTTCATTAATATCGTCCAAAGGTGGTCTTAAAACATACACAAAGAAATCACAAGCTGTCAGATCTGGCGATCGAAGTGGTCAAGTGAGAACCTGCCCAATCGTAGATAAAAATTATAATTTGGCGCAGATTCAGAGGCTGGAAGCTGGTTTACGGAAAATCTAATTAATTAATAAAAAAAGTTAAAACTAAACAGGTTCCGGGTTTGGACCGTGTCATATGGGGCTTCTTCAGGAGAAGGAAAAGTGGTAGGTCACAGTTAGCATGGCACCTTTCCTTTTCCTGAAGAGGCCATTTATGATTGTTGGCGAAATATCAAGTTTTCGTGACACGATCCAAGCCCGGAACGCTTTTATTTTTAATTGACTCTGGTCGTGGAAGCCTACGTTATTATTTCATAATGAAAAATAATCAAAACTCAGTAAACCACCACAAATATTTAAATTAAAGGGACGTTGGCGATCTCTAGACAACATTAAATGTTCTCCAGTGATGTTGGTCGCATCTTAGAGCACGCCGAACGCCAACTTGATTTTATTTTTAATTCTCCCAGAAAGCACTTCTAGTTATTTAAGCACCTAATTGCAAAGTCCTCTTGGATCACGTTTAGCTGCTGCCAGAAGACATTTTGACCAAACGTTATGAAGCGTTATTTTACATTAAAAAAATAGCTATAAATCAGAAAATATTAAAACAAATTAAGAATGGAATGTACGTTTCAGTTTTTAATGTTTATTGTTACCCATAGCCAGTGTTCGCGAATTTCGTAACATCCTGTATATGGAGAATTAAAGCATGAACCTTCTTTTCTTTGATTTCACTTTAGTTAACAACGTTTTTTCAATTTCCATTTTTATTTGAAATTTTTTTTTTTACGTCATAATAATTTTTCGATAAATTCTATTTCTTATTATTATAAAATATTAAATTATTTGTAAAAAATCATTTTTATCTTTTCTTTCTCATTTTTTTTATTATTGCAACAATCATAAAGGTGTAATGTTTATGCATCTGGCAATTTATAAAGATGAAACCTTAAGTTACACGCATGCTCTCTATCTCTCCACCTCAAAGCAATGATTTCCTCAATATTTCGAACAAATGATTCACCTCAAAATAGCCCTTACATTTTCATCCTTCGCTTTGCCGTTGGTATGTTTTCGTCAGGTTCCTTCAGTATGTACCTTCTAGTGCATAAGATGCCGTTCAAAATATATTCCTCTATATTCACTCCATTATAAGCGACTGTATATTGGTTCATCTCCTTTGCGTTCAGCCATTGACGAATTTTCACCACCCAATGATTGTCGAATATCCATTCCTGGCTCGTATAGTAGTCCATGATCTCTAGCCCGCTAACGATGCGCATTTGAATCCTCCACAAGCTGAAAGACGTGAAAGTGCTAAGATTAGATGCGTGGCGGCAATGCTTTGGAAAATTCGAATACAATGTGATTTCCATCACAATTTTCAGGAAATCTCAGAGTTCAAGGATTACATTCGCTGGTTGTAGAACTCGCAAATAAAGCTGGTAATTTTACCAGTTCTGTACCAACAAAAAACGTTCTAAATTTCTGTTACCGTTCACAACCGAATTAAAAAGTAAACCTCACACGATGTACAGGGTGAATTAATATTCAATTTCCAGCCCTTGGATATGTGTTCTACAGGCAGGCCCGATAAATTAAACCTTTTCTTTTATGTATCCCATAGCAAAAAATCTATTGGAGTTAAGTCGCGATTGGCCCCCCCGGTCCACGCCGACCAATAATTTGCTAGGAAAATATCTTCTAACAGACCAAAAAATATTAATCCAGACATTCACGTCTTCGCTGATTCTGCCGACGTAAAATATTAGGATTCTCGTAGTGCCAATAATGAAGGTCGTGGTGATTGGATTGATCTTCTGAATAGCACGCTGATTGGACCATAAAATTTGCTTTTACGAGTTCTACAATCTGTTATTATAAATACCTCAACTTCGAGAACATCCTGTACGTATCTTTCTTTTCCTTGTGCTACAATTTCAACAAATTCTAGCGTATTAGCTTTGAAGATGAGTAAAATGCAGAAATACTAACAATGGTTTATATCCGAACAAGGGCAGCAGAGCGTCTATCAGTAAAGCTGGTATAAGCTGGGTGAATAGCAGCATAAAGTAGTGCGCAATCTTAGAACTTCTCATATTACCACCAGGTGCCCAAAGGATTACATCGAAGGGTAGTTTATGTTTGCTAACTGCTTTGCCGGTTTCGTACATCCTTTGCCAAGTCATCCCAATTTCGTTCTTTGTACAGATATTATAGACTCTGTTCGAAAACCTGAAATTCATTGTTTTACCAACAGCAACTTTAACATTTTCTTAAATAGGGTGAGCAGCAAAATTATGGAATGAATTAATTTAATTTGTTCGGACTTAATGTTTATTCCCATTACAGACCAATACCTGGTTATCATCGTATAGGCGCTAAACACCAACACGATATCTGCTACAGAGTCGACACTTATTACATCAACATGTGTTTCTTTGTTACCATACATCGTCCTTAAAACTCCTTTCCCAGCAGCGATCATAGCCCCCATGGGGCCGTTGATGTTGTCGAACCACCCCGGCATGGGTTCCTTCCATATTGGTGTAACTATGGTGTAGAAATAAATAAGATGTACTTGAAGAAAAGAAAATTTTTATCGACTTACTAATTGATGGACGAAGTATAATAGCTGGGATGGTATCCATTGCATCGGCAACTAGGTCTTCACCGAGAGCTTTTGAGAAGGTATAAGCGTTTGGTACGCCGCCCAATAGGCTGGAAAGCAATGCGCGATTAAAGAAAAACTATTAATGAATTAATGACTCATTGTCCTTATTCACCTAACTTATCACCTAATCACTTCTCCCTGTTCCCTTTTCTCAAAAAAAAAAATTGCGTGGGGGGCGGTTTTCGACACCGGAAGAAACCGTTGAAGCTTTTAAAAGGCTTGTTTCTGCTATACCCACTTCAGTTTGGAATGAATGTTTCGACAACTGGTTTCTTCGAATGCAAAAGTGCTTAAAACCTAAAGGCGAACATTTCGAGAAGCAAGAAAGTGTTTTTTTTTTCAATAAAATATCTTTTTTTTCTTTTTCTAAAAATTTTTAGGGCACTCCTCGTAATTATCCAAACGAATGTCAAAACATTTTACGTCACCATCACTATTGACCTTAGAGTTAAAGTTAATCTTTGTATTCAAAATATCAATTTCCAATTTTATTGTTCATTGTTTTAATGCTTTTGAATTTAGATTTCAGATCCGGTCATTAGCCACAGGATATATGTTTTAATTGCATTAAAAGAATTGCGTATTTTATTCGCGAGGAAAAAGAAAACCATCCATTCGTAGTGGTTGCAAAAAAGGAAGAGGTCAGAGGTCAGAATTCCCGCTTAAACATATAAGTTGAACACGTAAAAACGCTTTTCAGGCAGATTTTTTTTTTGTAGCAAATAGTCCAGCCATGCTGTAAATAATGAAACAGATTTACTCAGCTTTTCAAGAATTGGCAGAGCTGCGATAAGAACGCGTTTCCAACCCGGAAATAAAGAATATAACATAAACAGCATTTTTCGCATAATCCCAAAAGAAAATTCGACATCCTTCGCTGTTTTCTTTTGGGGCTATGTGAAGGATGTTGTCTGAGCTCTGAAGATGGAGCTGGCCATCTTAAACGGCTTTTGTTATCAATCCAAAGGTCTTCTAAGCGAGCGATTTAAAATAAATTGTAATTACTGCACTGCATTTTCAATTTCGTCTGAAAGCTTTGGCAAATTTTCAGTAAAAAAATTTTTATCCGTAAAAGTAACATTGTGAAAATATGTGGAAATTGAACATTTATTAATATTGAAAGTGAACGACATTCTTTTCTGACCAAAAAAAGCTAATCTACTTATTCTTTGTACAAGCGCATATCTCTTACGATCATCGACAATCAACATAAAACTTACGTTTTGGTCATGCTCCCAATGGTTTCGTCGTCGAACCAATCGATCAATTCGATGAGCCTCTCGGGATGGCGTTTGCTTCTGTAAACTTTTTCCTCCAGTACCTTCACCTCGGGATGGCAGAACGTTGTCGAGATATGCGCGAAACACTAAAACCAAATGTATAAAACGACGTCCTTTCAACTGGGCGTATGGGCCACCTTAAGCTTTCGCATCTCCTTAGCAAGTTGCAGCATCAACTGGACTCCCTTGGTGTTAATAAGCAGCGCCTGTCTTAATGGCTCGTCGAATCTGACGGTGGCCGCTGAATGTATAACGTATTCGACTTCGCTCTTCAAGATCTCGCGGTTTTCTTCGGATAAATCCAAATTGGTCTTGGTGATGTTGCCCTCCATTCCGACGCATTTCTCGAAAATTTTCTCGCCTTTAAGATCTCGAAGTTTTTGGAATAGCTAAGAAAACGAATTTTTACTTACTACTTATGCGGGAAATTAAGGACCTTTGCTTAATTAGCCGTAACCAAATAATTAGGGAACTTTATCCAAGAAGAGCTAAAGAGCTTGTTTTTGACATGCACAAACGCAATTTTCGCAAATATTAAAAATTCCTTTTATTTTTAATGGATCGCCCTGTGTATTATTCTAGTACTTATTAGAACTATTGTATTCATTGTTTATTTGCGCTAATGAAGTTATTTTGATGGTTGTCATAGTGCGCTGATGGTTCTTGAATTTTCATTCATTTCGGAATAACTCGACAACGTCGCAATTTTCATGGAAAAACGAAGCGGTTGTTGAATGTAATTAAATTAATATATATAATGTAATTTAGAGAAAATATTCTTCACGATGTCCTGCATTAATTGAACACCCCGTATATTTCGCGCTATTTTAGAAATTTGCAACAGCGCAATTATAGCAACTTTTATTTCAAACATTTTTTCCTCTCGTCTATATTAAGTAAGATATTGGACTTACTCACAATAATGGGCCATCCTGTATATATAAAAAAAAATTAAAATCTTTATCACCCGACGGTAAAAAACTTATTTACGAGGGTACATCGGAAATCCGAAAATTTAGCTTTCGATTAAACTGTAGATCTGGATGAGTATCATGGTATTTGAATTGAAACATTTTTTCCAGTCTTCTATATTAGCTTAACGATCCACCCTGTATATAATATAAGGTTTTGTTACTTTTTACATGTTTTTTTCCCCTCAAATTTTCCATTAAAGCATTTTTTTTTACTTCACTGTGTTGATTCACTTTGTCCATAATTTCCTTATAGTGAGTGTTTACGCATTTTTAATGCATTTTATTCCAAAGTAAGGGGGTGGAGTGAATATTATCAGGTGTCTTCATTCTTGAAGTTATAATTTTTTAATGAAGTAATTCGGAATGGATGCCATATCTTACTTTTTTTTTTGTATTTTTTATTTCCTTATTTTTTGAGAAAACGACGAATTTTTTTTTTGATTCACTTTGATGATATGTATCTTTAAAAATATGATACTTCACATAAGTCTTTCTATTTTAATCTTCTAATTTAATATATTTAATATAAAGCTTCTAACAATGTTCGACGTAAAAGCACAAATTAAGTTCGAATGAAGCAATACGTTAAACTAAAATAGCAAAATATTTATTTGCCCGTAGTCAAACATAGATTTTATTAAATCAACGAACTACAATTTGGTCAACTCTACTAAAAAAATTTTTTTTTTATTCATTTAAAATTAACTTACTGGATTCGCAAAGATCTCCCTCAGTCTAACTTGTGGCGATTTATTCTTCTTAGACCTTATAAGAAGGTAGACTTTTTTCACATCCAATACTCTTAAAGCCCTCTCTATGAGAACTTTTCCCAAGTATCCAGTTCCGCCGGTTATAAAAACAGTCGATTCGACAAAATTGTCGTAAATTCTATCTGGTAAACCTTGGATTTCCTTCTCGTCCGCCATTTTCCCGACTCAATTCGACAATTTCAACAAAATCGCTACTAAACTCAGTACGATCGGTACTTCTTTATATCTACTTATATGGATGTAAAGGTTGTAAGGTTGTAAGGCCCAGCTTATACAATGACACTGCTTTAAATAATTTAACCTTTGTTACGCTGTTTTATTGAAACGGAAATCATACGTCCTGTGTTAATAATAAAAAAAATCATTTCCAATTAATGATTATCAGAGAAAAACTCCCATCGATAATACAGATTTTTGGCCAACCCCCACAACATAACAACGAGAAAAAGTAACCGCGGTAATACTATGTAACGATGATCAGACAGGTGTAGAACACTCAATATCCGCTCCGGAGAACTTTCTTAACGTTTTAAAGTTTACATTGAAATCGCCACAAATGAAATAAATCTTGTTGGGATGAAAAATGTTATGCAGTAAATGACTAAGCAGAGCAAAAAGCTCATCAAAATTAGCTTGAGGTGGTCTATGTAAACAAAGAATAACAATGTTTCTCTGATTCCACTGACAAGCCAAGCCGCACACTTCGAAAATTCTTTCATGCGCATAGTTTGCAAGGTTAAGTCTATTAATTTTTAGATTTTTTCTAGCGAATATACAACATCCACCTCCAGTGCCCCTCAACCTTCCATGTTCCCGACAAACAAACAAATCACATGATAAACTGCTCAAAACAATTAGGGGATATTTGGAAAAATTGTAATAAAATAAATAAGTAATGAATGTAGCACCTCGCAAATATTTTTATATTTAACTACAACTTTTTTAAATAAGAAGCCGAACGTATTGGCAAGTTTGAACTTGTTTGTGTATGTTATAAAGCTACTAAGGCACTAGAGTGAATAAGTATCATTAAATGAATACGCAATTATGAGACTTTGTAAGAAGTTTTATTGATAAAATAACGAAAAATCCACGAATGGCAATAAAGGTTTCACGTCTCATCGGCATTGAACGAATCGGAACATAAAAAAATTCTTGTGGAAGATTATTCCATTCCTCTATCAGAGCATTTTGAAGTTTCCGAATTGTACGAGGTGGCTTATTTCTTGCTGCAACACGTCTTCCTAAAGCATCCCAAGCATGTTCCATCAAGAGAATTTGCTGGGCAGTTCTTTCTATTGATTCCCAATTGTTCAATCCAGTTGTTCACGATGTTTGGCCGATGTGGAGGAGCATTGTCATCCATTAAAACGAATATTTCACCCATAGCGCCAGCGTACGGAAGAACAATGGGTCTCAAAATTTCATACAGATACCTCTGAGCAGTTAGGTTGCCATTTTATATCATGTAAAGGTCTGTATGACCTCCTGCGCTTATCCCGGCCCATACCATTGCACTCCCACCTTCATATCGCGGCCTTTCTCTAACAAATTGTGGCTGATTACGTGTTCCAGGTTCACGCCAAATTAAAATACGCTTATATCGAATCAAGGATGCGATATGGCCTAATCTTCTGGGGTTCTTCAAAGAAGGCTAATGACTTATTTGTCCTTCAAAAGAGGGTTGTGAGGTGTACGGTGGGGGTTTCTCAAGTAACCTCATGCAGGCCTTGCTTTAGGCAATTAAATATGTTCTTCAAGAAAAACGAGCGAAAATTTATCCTTAACCGAGACGTGTATGATGCAATGGCCACTCGTGGCTCGCGTAATTGGAACGTGCTTCAACATAGCACAACTCTATTTGAGGGGAATCCTCACTATAAAGCCATTCAATATTATAACAGGCTTCCGCATGATCTCAAAGCCTGCGTAACACTTCGCCAGTTTAAAAGTAAACTCTGCGTGACAAATTGTTTTATAATGTGGCCGAGTTTCTCAGTTGGTAACACTTATTTCTTCATCATTACCGTTTACTTATTTCATGTTGGGTTCATATGGGTTTACTTATTTAAACTTTTTATTTATACAAATATTTTATTTACACTAAGGTTTTATTTATATCTTTATCTTTTATTATTTTATTATTTTGTGTATTATTATTTAACTTAGATTTTACCTTTGTACTTGACGATGTCTCTGTTTTTTCTTAAACTAACGACAAAATAAACATTACATTACAACGTTATGAAGACGATTTCTTATTGCTTGAGTTGGCACTACTTTTCCCGTAGCTCACTTCTAAGCTGCGTTGCGTTATGTGCAAATACTGTTAGATATCGATCATCTCTTGCTGTTGTAGATGCTGGACGTCGTTGTCCTCGTCTTCTCTGAATATCTCCAGTTTCTAAAAAGCGATTCGCGAAATCGCACTTTGGCTAACTGCAAAAACTTCAGGAACCGCTTGGAATGGAGAGTGCATTGCAATTGGAAGGAGGACGGAGGTCCAATTGACGCATAGCTCTCCGAGCCTGTGCATGAGTCAAATCACGTTGCTTTTCCATTATTACCCGTAATTACAGTTAAAAATTTGCTATTATACGGAGAATGGTAAAACCTAACTGTAGTCGAGAAGGCTCGGACATGGGCTTCTATACCTTCGAGCTGTGGCGCTGTACAAGTTAAAACTTGTCAAAGTAATCCGTTTCTTGTTTAAAAACGTTATAGTTGTAATATAAAAATATTTGCGTATCTTATATTATTTATTTATTTATTTATTTTATTATTATTTTTCTAAATATCCTCTAATTGTTTTGAGCAGTGTATAGTGATTAAAGAATGAAAGCAATAGGAACACACAAAACATCAGTACACCAATGATAACAATAAAGTGTTAATAAAAAGTGTTATAGATAATGAGCTAAAAATATCTGCCAATTTAATCACTATTTTTTGGTCTCCTAGTGCAGGTATTATGTTTTGCAAGATTCTTCAAAATAATCGTATAAACGAGAACAAAACGATATTCAAGAACTTTTGAAAAAACCGAGGAGACCTTACCTCAAATATATTTAATTAGCACAATCTGTACTCGTGTTAATTATAGTTAACTTACCTCTATTAAATCAAATCAAATCAAATTATGTGGTATCTTTTTATAACATTCACAAGAATTTTCAAAAGTAGAGCGGTCAACGGCTCTATTGTTGTCCCATATTTTTCATTATAATTTATAATTAATAATAATATATAATTAATGAATTTCTTACTGTCAGAGCTACAGTTTTTATAGTTATGATTATATAACTTGAAGTTTTATAAAATAATGTTTAGGGCCAAATTAAAAAAAAAATAAATAGGTAGATAATTGCATAGATAAAAAGCGAACAAATCTACAATAACACCAGGAAGAGCTGCTTAAACAAACATGTTCCGGCATCTTCCCAAAGCGATTGAAGGAAGTCGTGGATCCGCGCTCTACACCTCAACCAATAGCGATACTCACCCCATCCCAAATAAAAACCATCTCTTACTTTTAAACATATATTTTTCCCAAGCATTAAATTCCCATTGACTCTAAACTACAGAATATAATCTACACATTAAATTTTGCAATCTACTCCAAACTACGACATTAAATTTTAAACGTCAAGACGTATACGACCATATATATTTTTGTTGTTATATTTTTCTCTAATTTCTAAACTACATCCAACAGAGGGGATATAATTGAGACCCCTCCTAAAAACTACGTACAGATCCAATAATAATAGATGATATAATTTTATAGTAAAATACAACAAGAGTAACTCTTCTTTCACGTGGGACTAGAGATTCCAT
>LR736904.1:354289-364763 GCA_902654985.2 Oryctes borbonicus
CTTGGCCTTGTTAGTTGAACACTATTAGTTATGGTGTGTTCAAAGAAATTTTGATAGGAAAGCTTAAGCCAACTGTTCAACATATGAAACCATGTATCACTAATATATGTAATCACTATAAAAAAAAATGTGATAGGTACCTACCACAACCAACATATTTACCTTGGATTATGAGGCGCAGCATACATCTTCTCTTCCAAAATCGTCTCATCGCAGTGACAGTACGACGTACCAACGTGGACGAAAGCCTTCAAATTCTGGAAAGTCTCGACGATCTCCAGCAATCTCAAAGTACCGCCGGTATTGAACGTCATCGCTTGCTTCAAGGGTTGATCGAACCTAACATTGGCGGCCATGTGGAACACCACATCGACGTGTTTCCGCAAATTATCCAGATCGTCTTGGGATAACGCCAAGCCATCCAAAGTGACATCGCCGCATATCGGTTGTAGTTTCTCGAGGAGCTCCGCCGCGCCGGGGGAAGCGCGTATTTGATCGAAAACCTTTGGAAAGGATATAATTTGTAATATCGGGTAAACTCGAGAGGAAATTACATGTATGTACGTACAGGGATGTTGATGAGGTCTTCGACTCTTTGTTTCGGGCTTTTGCCCCGCTTGTGACGGATTAGGAGGTATATCTTTTGGATATTTCGGCACGATCTTAGTAGCTTCTCAATCAATATCTTCCCCATGAATCCCGTTCCTCCCGTGATTAAGATATGCTTGCCGGAATACCATTGTGATATTTCTGACATCTGAAAATTATATTCTTATGTAAAATACTTATGTTTTTCTACAAAAACATATTTCGTAATACATTCTTGTGAGCTGCACAACAAGTTAAATGAGCAATAAAATGCTCAGAAGGAAGCACTACAATAGTTGTTAGAAATACAATAAAATAACGTGCTTACATATCCGTGCTTATAATTTATGGTGTTATGTATTCCGTGTGTGGAAGGTAAACTGTTTGGCGAATTCATTTTGTAATTATTGTGGGAAAACCGCTAAAATTGTGCTTAACCTTCGTTTTAAGTTATTGCTTCTAAGATTAGAAATGCATATAATGCGATGACGCGTTTAAAGATTATCCAGGAGCTCTAATTGCAGAAAAAAATACATTGTTTTCCAAAATTTTTTAATTTGGCAACATATCTCTTCCTGAAATTCTATCAAATTTTGGCAACAATCGAGGACCATACCATGTCAAACATAGTCCAAAGTACTCAACGGCTGCGCCGGGTTGGCCGGGAATATTTCAGATGTGGCCAGGTTTGGCTTTTCAAAATGAGACGGACAGCCCTTTCGCTGTTAAATTTGAACATTCTTTTCCAAAATTCATTCTTCCCAATTTTTTCCTTTGAGGAGACGTAGCGAATCTAAATATTTGCAATCCTTTACATTTGGCAGTTTACAAGTACCAAGCACCTTCGATGACTACCATCAGATACTGGTTAAATGAGTTTCGGCCGCACTTAAATTTACTAAACCAGCATCTGATGGTTACTGGTTTAGTGAATGAGCAGCGGTCAGGTCGTGCTATTGGTAAAATGATCAATAAAGTTGATATCGTGAAGATTAGAGAGATGGTTAATTGTGGAAAACATCCCAAATGAACGTGTGCAAAATATCCCTCGCGAAGAATTGAGTATGAGGAAGCTATCCACGTGATGGGTGCGTCTGCTGATGATTGATCAAAAGCAGAATAAAGGGAGAACTTCAAGTTCAATACGCGTGAGTTTTTGTGGCTTTATGCGATCGTAGATGAGAGTCAGCCAGCAAAATGGATCTCTTTTAATTGATTGCTTCGAGAAGGAAAGGACAATCTCAGAGCAATAATATGCTGGATTTATTGGACCGATTGGACCCTGAAGTGGCAATGCTCCAATCAACTCATCGACAATTGCGACAAAAGAACAGTTACGGTACAAACTAGTAACCCATCCACCATCTTCGCTAGATTTGGCCCACTTCATTCCTTTTCCAAATATGGAAAAGTGACTTAACGGAGTCGAATGAAGAGATCATTATCGAAACAGACGCCCATCTTGCAAAGTTCGCCAAATACTATTACTTGGATGCCTTAGAAAAGTTGAAACATCGCAGCTACAAGGGATTATGTCTTCCTTTTGCTTTCTTTTTAGTGTGGTTTCAACCCAACAACTCAACAGCGCCTAAACTCTTTCCAATCAAACTCAGACCTTCTTACCACTGGACCACCGAGCCTTAATATAGGAATTTATCATACCATCCTCGTATACCGCACAAACGCCGCAACGTTTGGAAATTTTTATAATTTTTAAAGGACAATATTAATATGTAGGTGAAGGAAAAAATAAACTGTATTGATCCGCACTATTACCTAATACATTTCACGCAGAATTCAAGGCGTGGATTCCAAAAATACATAATATACGTGTTGATACAAGCAATTAGTACATATCTCCATTATAGAAAGTAACCGTGTTACAAGAATTTGGCGATTAACGAAGAAACGTCCAAAATAAACGGAAATATTTAAAACTGATAATGATAATGATATGATTGTGTTGTTGTAGGTTTTCCCTGTTAAAACTAGAATAATTTTACAAATTTTGAAGGGAACTACTTAAATTAACTGCAATTAAAGAGCACTCAACATAGACGAGATTATTTAAAAATGTTATAATCGTCAATGTAATTAAATGGTCTCATTAAATGCATTAGAGCGAAGAATTTATTTATTTATATTTTATGGAATTTCATAATACCAAATAGCAGCCTTAAAATAATGTTTTTAGAAGGGAAGTTGATTTGTGGGTTGATTGAAAATCGATTGTTCTACAACCAATAGTAGGTACAGTCTCTCATCAAAAGTCTCTAGATTTTGATCAAATTAAAATCTAAATTTTTTGAATTCATACAAGAAATAAACATTAAAAAATTAGTAGTAGAAATGTCTTTCGGGTGATGTCGTGTAGTTAATATTTTACTTGACGTTTCGCTGACCATGCGGTCAGCTTCTTCAGAAGATTTCTAAAGACTGTCTTTAGAAATCTTCCGCGAAACGTCAAGAAAAATATTAACTACACGACATCACCCGAAAGACATTTCTACTATGGATTACGGTCGTGAAAGCCTACTCGACTATTAAAAAATGAATTTGTGAATTAATTTTTAGTGTCATTAAAGCATATTGAGGTGAGTGGTACATTCCACTAATTTGATTTAAAACTAACGAAGAACATTTTCCTGAAGAATGAAGCTTGATTAAGACTCTGATTCCCTTTTTTTGCCGAAAGAGAATGGTCTTAAAATGAAGCTGAATGTGCAGCACAAACCCAACAATTATGAGCACCAACCCAGTACTTGATTGAAAACTAGCTTCGCCTTTCCATAAAAAAGTACCTACCAAATTATTAACGAATTAAGTCTTTGATAATCAAAGAGACGACTTTATTCGATTCTTTGGGGGGCGAGGGGCGGTGGGGGTGGATCTGCAAAGTTTCAAGCATTTCAACGTGAAGATAATGTTGTTGTTTAACGTTGGAGCCATCATTAAATTTTTTTGAATTTGAAAGGCGATACGTCCATGCAAATTAAAGCCGATATTGACGCTGAATGAAATTCTGCAAAATCGTTTACTACAGTAAAATTTTGAACAGATAAATTTGATCGTGGTGTACCGATAACATCGGAAAAGCTCACCAAATGGTGCTGGACCACCCTCGAATTGTGGTTGGGGAAATAGTAAAGGCTCTGGGCATCTCGAAATAACGTGTTTACCATACCTCGATTGAGGCTTTTTCATGCCCAGAAAAAGCTGGGTTTCGCTTTTTCTCACTCAGAAGCGAATGAACATTTTCAAAGCCCTATTTTGGAACATTTTAGCGAAATAAGTCGAAGCTTCGTCGTGAAGTCGATTAATAACTGTAGCTAGATGCATCCTAGATACACCAGTACGCTCCTGAAGCTAAGGCGAAGTACTACGAAGGATGAATCGGCTCCGAAAAACGTGTTCCATCGGCCGGGAGAATGATGGTAACTGTTTTCTTTTTTTTTTTATTTTGCAGAATAGGACGGACTAAGGAAATAGAAGCTTCGCTGGGAATTGTTTATACGGAGAACATGTTGAGAAATAAAATTGAATTTTAGAAAAAAATACTTGCCTCTGTTCTAGGTTCTAGAGGATGGCCATTAAAATTGTTTCCAAGCTTGTTATTGTTATTTCAATTTTCTTTTTATGAAACAACCTGTACGTTTTCATAGGATCTAATAGAGAAACATGTGATTAAAACTGTTGGACTGACGACCAAAGCATCAGAAAAAATGTGCATTTCACCAATATTTAAGCTTAAACGAGTTGAAAGCAAATGGCCAAACTAGCGAGCTTAAAGATTTAACGATATATTAAAAACTATGAAAACTGATGAATTCATCAGAACGTTCAATAGAATGTCAGCGAAGCTTACTTTCGAATCAGACATTTTTTGTACAATTTGTGAATTAATTATTAAGAAAAAAAAGCAATAAGCTATGCACGTACCTACAATATAAAAGAAAGGAAGTCCCTACGATAAAATATGAAGTAATTAAAGGGATACACTCGTAACTAAAACGAAGATATTAAATTCCCATTTATGCAAATAATTAAATATAACACTAAACAAACGAGGCACGAGACCGCAGATTTGATGGATGTTGCTTTATTCGATTTTAAAGCGAATCGTAATTTATTTGCGCAATGTACATTACGTATGCGAATAAACGCTAAATAATACGTCATCTTGGCGTTTTCAATGTTATTAAAAAATTAATCGAACATGCTATATCGCTCTACTGCATCACGCACTGTTATTGCTCACTTGTCTAGGATGCTATGGCGGATATTTTTTTTCACTTAAGTCGGGTCTTTGCATAACCACCTGTGTATAATGGCACAAAAGCAAACATGAACGCTAATGCTGATCGTGCAGGTTCCTTTTATCACATCCTACAAGCAATTTATAAAATACAGCGCGTTTATTTTTAACTTATAAATGTATTCTTGGGTATTAGGTGGACAAGATATGTAGAAGTACAATGTTGATTATTAAAAAAATAATTGAAAAATTAATTTTTTCATTTTATATTTCACGGTAAATTTCTTTCTAACCGACGTATGAGTTGCTTCAAATTCAATTATTGATAAAAGTGAACAAAACCTAGAACAAGAAAATGAGAAATGATCCACAGGGCGAAGTTCTGGTTTAAAACTCGATTAAAGAAAAGTGCCTATAACTGCGGTAAAGAATTGTGATGTTATGCACCTATTTTTTGATATACGTAAGCAGGAGTTTTAGGCGTGATTATTTGTGGTAAAGACAAAAAGCCTCTAACTCACGTTTGTTTGTCATATTCTACCAATCGTACACAGGCAACTTATGGGCCAAAAAAATATGCCAGACAAAAGTTCATCGATTAGCGCCGTTAGATCGGCGGAACTCCGAACTTTTTCTTTCTTGGCCTCAACAAGATTTCGGAAAACTTCAAACGCCCATATCTCCTAAACCGTTAGAGGTAGCGGGCTGAAATTTTATGGGGAACATACACGGCCATAGGGTCATCGATTAGCGACGTTAGATCGGGGGAATTCTGAACTTTGTGTTTTGGCCTCGAAAAAATTCCATCATTTTGGGTAGAAATTTTTACGGCCTGTCTAGATCTCGGCAACCGGCCGAGCTACGAGGATGAGTTCGGGCTCGTTCGAAAGATCTCGACGAGCGTTTTAAGGGAGCGAGATCTCAACTCCCTGGCTCTAACCGTTCGGACGCTACGGAGCCTCAAAGTTGAAAAATTTAAATTGCTTTTTTTCAACTTTGAAGCCCTAGAAAGCCACCAAAACGAAGAGCCAGACGCTTCCGCTTAGGCGCAATCGATCCGCCGTTCAATTCTCTATCGAACGCGTACCCACTTCGCGTACCGCGGACGAACAGCTAAGGAGATAATCGACGAAAACCGAAGCGATGTCGATTTTCCGTCCGTTTCCGGCCGTGTTCGACGAGATTTCGGAAAACTTCAAACGCCCATATCTCCTAAACCGTTAGAGGTAGCGGCCTGAAATTTCATGCGGAACATATACGGCTACAGGGCCATCGATTAGCGACGTTAGATCGGCGGAATTCCGTACTTTGTTTTTTTGCCTCGAAAAAATTCCATCATTTTGGGTAGAAATTTTTACGGCCTGTCTAGATCTCGGCAACCGGACGAGCTACGAGTATGAGTTCGGCCTCGTTCGAAAGGTCTCGACGAGCGTTTTAAGGGAGGGAGATCTCAACTCCCTGGCTCTAACCGTTCGGACGCTACGGCGCCTCAAAGTTGAAAAATTTAAATTGCTTTTTTCAACTTTGAAGCCCTAGAACCCCACCAAAACGAAGAGCCAGACGCTTCCGCTTAGGCGCAATCGATCCGCGGTTCAATTCTCTATCCAACGAGTACCAACTTCGCGTACCGCAGATGCATATCTGAGGAGAAAATCGACGAAAACCGGAGCGATGTCGATTTTCCGTCCGTTTCCGGCCGTGTTCGACCGGATTTCTGAAAACTTCAAACGCCCATATCTCCTAAACCGTTAGAGGTAGCGGGGTGAAATTTCACGCGGAACATATACGGCCACTGGGCCATCGATTAGCGACGTTAGATCGGCGGAACTCTGAACTTTTTGTTTTTGGCCTTTCAAAAATTCCATCACTTTGGGTATAAATTTTTACGGCTTGTCTAGATCTCGGCACCCGGACGAGCTACGAGAATAAGTTCGGGCTCGTTCGAAAGGTCGTGACGGGCGATTTAACTGAGAAAAATCTCAACTCCCTAGCTCTAACTGTTCGGACGCTACGGCGTCTCAAAGTTGAAAAATGAAAAATCCTGTTTTCAACTTTGACGCCCGAGAAACCCGCCAAAACGAACAGCTAGAGGCTTCTGCTTAGTTGCAATCGATCCACCGGTCAATTCTCTACAGAACGCGTGCCAACTTCTCATACCTGAGGAGAAAATCGACGAAAACCGGAGCGATGTCGATTTTCCGTCCGTTTCCGACGAAGTTTCCGAAAACTTAAACGCTCAAATCTCCTGAACCTTTCGTATTCGATACTCTATGCATTTATCAATATCACGACTGTATATTGCAAACATTTAATTTTTATTGGTACGTTTAAAGTATTACGATGAGGGTATAAAATTCCCAGACTTAAATAAGCACATTTAATACGTTTGTTAATTTGCTCACGAAATCCGAAAGAATTATCCAATGAGAGACCCAAATCATGCGTGCCACTAACAATAGATGAGACCGCTTCATCCAATTTGAAAACCACGATCGTCTGGAACTCGCTACAAACTGCAGATTTACCGATAACATTACTTGCGACTTTGACTGATTATTTTTTAGATTGTGTTGAAAAAAGAATTAAACCTTGAACTTGGATCGGTGTTAATAATAACAACAGAAGTGCTTAATCACCGTTCGCACCTGACTTATATAAAAAATTATATAAGTATGATTCAAACTATTTCAAAACTGCTCTTCTCCAATCGACAAGTCTGTCGCTTCTAATCCACTCAATGTAGACAATATTGCTAAAGGAAGCCAATAAGCTTATAGGATGATAATTTGAAAGATTATTAGCATCTCCATTCTTATACGTGGGTCTAATCGCTGCAACCTTTAACAATTTTGGGAAAAGCCCCGTTTCCCATCGGTACTTCATCGTATCCATTGCTATGTTTATTCCTCATAGATGAGCAAATATTTATAATCTCTTTCTCTATGACTGGCTCTACACCCATTAAACGAGTATTATATGTATTATATGGAATATTAGATATGTTTTCGGTAGTCTTGCTTCTTGAATTCGCCTCATGGGTCACCTTCAATTTTGAAATCTTTATTCAAGCTTTTGCCGGTGATTTCTTTAGAAATTCGCCACATACATTGGTTCTTGTTGTCTGAGTTTTTTTATTAACTTTAACTAATAATTCATTCTATTTTTGCTTTAATTTTGTATAATATAATGATGTATTCATTATTATCGCGCGATGTAAGTAAAAAGGTGTTTTAATAACTTTTTACATTCTATTACCGCCTCCCCGCTAACTACGTTGTACACTCCCGAAAAAAACTTAGACGCGGTAAGATGTTTTAAGCGTTTTAGGGGTTACAACATTTCTTTGTGAAACTAGCAAAGACATCTAATTAAGTTTTTATTCGTAAAAGTAAAATAAACTTAAAAATATCTCCTCCGGTAATATATGAACTAAATAAAAAATTATTACTCCAATGTTTAAACAATTTCTGCGACAAAAATTTAGGCGCTCTGTTGCAAATGTAAAACAAAAATCAACAAATGAGCGTAGATCCTCCATTATTCTTAATCACTTCCAATAGTCTGTTATTAATAGATTTATATAAATTTAACACATAATTTTGGGGGATATTCTGCCATTCAGTCGCTATTGAAGTTTTCAGTTTCTGTACCGTGAAATATTGACGGCCTCCGCCATAAACGCGACGTGCCAATTCACCCTGCATGTTTTCAATAATGTTTAAGTCTGGTGACCGCGCCGGCCACTGTAAAGTTTTAATCTTTTTCCCTTTAAACCATTCAGTAATGGTTTTTGCTTTTGTGAATTGGCGCGTTATCTTGTTGAAAAACGAAATTGTGCCCGGCCCATTGGTTTCCAAAACGTAGAAGATTGTCACGCAATAAGTCTTTATACGTCACAGATGTCATTTTGTTTGTGCAAAACACTATCTCACTTTTATCGCGAAATCCAATCGCTGCCCATATCATCATAGATCCACCCCCTAACTGTCTGGTCATTTTCACTTTTGGTTTCTTTCTCAGATCATGATAATAATGCGAGTACCCATCCGGTCCGTCCAAATTAAAACGTTTCTCATCGGAAAATATAACTTTTTCCCATTGTTTCTTCCAGGATACGTGTTCTTCGGCAAATCTCAACCTCGCTTCTTTGTGTTTCGCCGAAAGTGGCGGTTTTCTCAACATCTTCTTCCGTGATATTACCGGTGACGCCTTTAAAATCCTTTGAACATTACGCACGTGCGTTTGTACCCCCGCCTGTTCTGCAATAACTCTCGCAGACGCAGAAGAATTGGATGCACACCGCAATATCATGCGTTTATCCCGCTCACTTACAGCTTTCGGTCGCCCCTGGCCTTTTGGTTTGCCGTAATTTTCCGGATCTTTTAGGAAATTTCTAACGGAATGATCGCTTCTTCGTAACCGACGAGCTATTTCCTTCTTATTAACACCATCCTAGTGCCAGGCTAGAACTTTACCCTTTTCTATCAAAGATAATTGCTTTTTTCTACCCATATTGCAAACACTTTATAAAATATAATTTCTCGTGGTGAAATGTGTACAATTTACCAGCACAACCGCTGGATATAAAGAGAAGTATCAAATTAAAAAATTTTTGGTTATATTAATGTAATAAATGCACAATGTCTAAATTTTCGTCGCATTTAAAATTCCTATTTTGATCTGGGAAAATCTCAATTACCCCTCGTAAAACAATAAATACCCAGAAATATCTATAAATGGACTATTCACATAACAAGTATTAATATTCGCGCAGTTTCCTATCGACTGAATATTCTGATGTATCAGGTCACTTGCTAAAATTTCTTTAATGACGTCTCTCTCTGAACTAGACAAATTTAAAACAAAAAGCGTATAAAGTTACCTAAAACAACAAGAAAAAACAATGAATCATCACGAGAATTAACCGCCAATAGAACGTTTCAATTTTTAATTTTTTCCTTTTTTTCTCGTTCGTAATTTATTATTTTTTTAAATTTTGGCTGCCCTTCCGCCTGTCGCTCCCCATGCTCCGTTGGCTTGGCGCATATCTTTGTTTTCTGCATGTTTGTTATGTTTATTCATCATTATTATTATTATTATTTTCGTTTTGTTCAATGTAATCCTTTGTTCTTTCGAATTTCTTCTTGCTCGCGATTAATTCTCTTATTTTATCAATGGTCTGCTCTTCGATTAATATTAATACGGCAGGATTTAATATATGGTGTTTCTTTTAGATAGCTTTGGCAATTAGACGCAATTGTTAAGTGCTTCTAGAAGGCTTTATAGTTGCGAGGCTCGTCTACGCGACTCGCTGATTTTGTCGTTCAACCGAACCAGTCTCTTCTTTATGTTTTGACTTCTTTTTTTTTTGTTATAGATGCAGCTGCAGCGTGGATTATCCGCGTCGCCATATTAAGACCGGCCCCGTCCGGCAAGTACCATTTCCAGTTGTTGTGGAGCTATATCTCCTAGCTCTGCTCGAATACCGATCGAGAGAGTACCCACGTTCTTTTGGCTTACTTCCGGGGTTCCGAAGTCCATACAGGACTTATTATTATTATTATTATTTATTATTATTATTATCATTATTATTATTATTATTATTATTATTATTATTATTATTATTATTAT
>LR736904.1:364773-376117 GCA_902654985.2 Oryctes borbonicus
TTATTATTATTATTATTATTATTATTATTATTATTATTATTATTATTTTATTATTATTATTATTATTCACAACTTCTGTTTATAAAAATTGCTAAAATTATTAAAATTATATAATATATAATATATTGTCAATTGCAATTCACCTCTAACCAACAGACGTAAATTGTTTAGCAAGTTACCAACCGCGTATAAATGAAAAATAGCGGAAATAAACAGACAAGGGTCGATTAGAAGTCACCATAAAGTGAATAGACTTATTTAAAACATCGCATATTAAGTTTCTTCAGCGATAAAGAATAATAAGAACATGTGTATTGAGAGTTGCTTAAAAGGTTCTGCAATTTATCTAAATAGAAAAGTTTATGAAGAAATTCTTGGATGAACTTCTTAAAGCAATGAGCAACGTGGACGTAACACCAAAATATTCCTGCAAATGTTCCGCTTTACAACTTCTACTGAGTAAAATGCCGCTCACATGCACTAGCAGACAGATCATAATATTATTGTTATTTGTTGGACGCTTCTTATGGTTTATTTTTAACGGATATCTTTAGAAAAAACAAAAGTTTTCCCATATTTCATCCCTTTACTTCGTACATTTTAACAAAAAACTTATATACAGAATGTCCTATGAGAAAAATTAAATTACCAATCCAACATGTACTAGCACATTCTCTTATCATATTATTATTATTTGTTGAACGCTTCTTATAATTTATTTTTAACGAATGAAGAAATGTTTATGAACAGATTTTCGCATTTTAGCAAAAAAACCTTATATACTGAGTGTTCCATAAAAAAAAAAACGAATTACCATTAAAAAGAAAATCAAATTAAGTTGGATAGGTCTAGGAAATATTAGAGAAAACTGACAGAAACATCCAAAAGCAAACATAAAAAAAACAGGATATTCTATATTAAAAAAAAACTGAAACACTCTGTATATTTGAATACAATTTTAAGGAATTTCTATTTTAAAAAATTTTCAATAAATTGTTTGGGGGGAAAAAATATCTTCCGCCTACGCAATTTTATATGAACGTGAGAATAATGCGAGAATTTCATAATAACACCACCGACCGGTTGAGATCAAATTCCATTCAAGAAAGTAAAAGTAGAATTAAATGTAAATTAAGCGGCGATACCCTCAATAATTACATTAATTACAAGAAAATAAACAGGTAACGCTAACACAACAATTATCACTTACCTTGTCTCTATTAACCGAGAACAATACGAACAACGAGCGTCGTAGGCAGCGGAATATATATGTAACAACCTGCGCTCGCGGTAATATCGAAGAAATAACCCGTGGAAATGGTACAAAGAACTCGCGGTTTCAGATTTTTAACGAAACTCAAGGACTACAAGAATCCAGTGGATTTGTCTTATTTTAGATCGTCCACCCGGCGCACTTTTCTTTCCTTTTCTCTAAGCGAAGATGAACTTGCAAGAGAACTAGTCATCCCGCAAATTACACGTACATTGATGCACCTTTGTTGAACCAAATCAAAAATCGAACACGAGGTACTGCATAAGCAATTGTAAAGTGTAATGTTTGAGAATGTTCAAAGGTGGGGAACATACCATCCCTCCTAACTTGATCTTAAGTAGTAGGACAGCAAACAAATGGTTTCTTAATAAGGATAAGCATTGAAAGTAATTAAAATTACCATTTGTTAGAAAGAAAAAAAAAAGACTTCAATCAATCTTTTATTGTAAAATTCTATTAAAGGTAATACGTCATAATATTTTAATGTTATTTCATCTATAATTATCACCGGGAGGGAATGCTTGCCACGTCTTACACGATGAAGGATGCTTATACAGCGTGTTCAAATTGTATGGAATAAAGATGCACTCTGTTCGCTTTAGATTCTTGGATACGCCCATGGTTTACTGCATGTTCTACAAAATTTAAGAAGTTCTCGTTATGGACAAATTCTTACATTTAAGAAGAAACAAAAATAACAACTGAAGACATAGAAAAAAAATCTAAAGAAAACCTGTAAACTGTGCGTCGGAGGCTGCTAAACAGTGAGCCAATGTACCTTGAAAATCTCCATTTACATTTTTCAACTGTCTGATACTAATTCCAAACATTTTAGTGCCTAGATAACTCCAATAAAAATGGTTCAAGAGAGCCACTTCTAGCTGGCTATTTTAGGTGCTGGTCCAAACCAGCCAATCCAATTCATGAAGGAAGTGAGTGTTTAAGAATTCTGTAATTTCTCGTATATTATTGTAGCCTAGTAATATAATTTCCACCTATTCCTGCCTTTTTGAGGTCACTGCGTGTGTCTTTCTCGAAAAAAAATTAGGATTTTCTCTCAGTACTTTGACTATTGACGCTTCCATAGAGGATGAAGTTCTGTGCATCTGGTATTTGCAGAATTCCATTCGGGAAATTGGTCTCTCTCTAGAAGTTGCTTAAAGTTGTGCAGTTTAGAGATTTTAAAGCTTTTTTTTCAAAGTTTTATAGCAACTGCTTCTAAGGACCTGGAATTGTCGCACTATTGGAAGGTTCTTCTTCATTTGCCAAGTACACGTTTTCTTCTTGCACTGTTTTTATTTATTTTTTTTTCGCATCCATGAGTTATAAGAAAAATTGAAAAAACCACATTTTTACCAAGCTATGAAGCATCTATAAAAGAATGCTTTACATATAAAAGTTATTTGGTGAGATCCTAAGTTATGCAAGAAGAAATTTTTTTCTTTGGTTGGAGTAAAAGCTTTTTGGCTAAATCCACAAAATATCCCTTTTAGTTGATGACTTGAGAATTCTTAACGATTCTGTAGGAATGATTATCTCTTCATTTGCTCCATTTCGTCAATTTTTAATGTAGTTAAATCGTTTGTAAGAAGTGGTTCTTATGTGACGCCTGACTTTCCGCGTTATGAGATCTCTTGGCTACCAGTAACACTTGGTTTCTTCATTGGCGCTGCTCCAACACTTCATTTAGCTTCCTCCATATTTAGAATCTTCAACAATTTTATGTATTTTTTAAATGTGATTGTTCCTGGTTAACGCTTATTTTTCTTTTTCGACAAATTCGCATTTATTTCTTCTGCACCTTCAAGTTTTTGTTTAATATTCGACTTCACTATCGAAATGGCTCCATTTAAATTCGCTTTAAGTTCCCCTACGTCTTCAATTTTTTCTTCTGAAAAAATAAAATGCTTCTAGATCTTCTCAACTTCTCCTTTACCACTCCTATTTTTCTAAAGTATTAACCGCTTCTAAATCTCTTAAATCTCTTGATCTCTAAAGATCAAGGAGTAACTTCTTGGTTACTCCTTGATCTCTCCAAATTCCTCTAAACCTCGAGGTTCTTCTTTAATGTTCGACTTCGTTGATGAAACAATACTACGATCTCCGTCCTTTTTCTGTTCTGTTAGTGTCAGCTAGCTCTAATTCCAAAGTTTCCTCTTTAAATCTTGCGTTTCTAGTCTAATACCTGATTTTGTCGTGGAAATATTTTGTTTTCGACCCTGATCTTGTGGTCCTTCTTCTGCAGCAGATTTTTCTGTTGAGCTCACGCTTGATCTTTTTTCGAAATCCTATTTGTCGCTTTGAACATTCATTTTCTTTTAAGGATCTTTGTTGAGATTCATTCGTGATGGAAGATCTATTATTTACTTAAAAAATGGTTTGCCGAAATATAATTGGTTCTTAAGGCTTCTGTTAGATTGAATGTAATTGATTTTGGACGAAATATCTTGCATTGCGGAACATGTAACTTCCTATCTAAAAAATGTTCTAACTAATGCAGACGAAAAATTAGATTCGTCCCCACATCAATGTAATGTTGAGTGCGAGTTGGATCAATACGGGTTTCCTTCAATAGAAGAAAAATAAGTTGAACTCTTAAAAGAAGAATTGATGATAGACAAAATTAGCAACGACATAATTTTCTTTCTTCAATGAGGTATCGTTTAAATATAATATTAATAGGCACAATTGCCGATTCTGGTGCTAGGAAACTCCTCACACAAAACATAAACGCGTGCCCAAAAATTTGCGATAAAAATATTATGGGTCCTCTCTTTATTAACGAAAATCTAACTGGGGATAGGCAGTTAGACTTATGGCAGGATCAAATTATTCCGCCTGTGATGATCTTATTTCCTAATGATAAGGAGGTTAATAGACGATCATGTAAATCCCGATGTCTGGCTCCAGCAAGATGAAGCACCAAACTAATTTTAGAAATTATTTAAAATGTATGAATATTGTTAGATAGGAATAAAGGTACTTGTAAACTGATCGTCATGATCGCCAGATCTTGCTCCATGCGATTTTTTTTTATGGGTGCCAGAGTTAACCGCAATCGTCCCGGAAATATGGGAGAATTGGATTAGCCAGGATTAGATAGGAAATTCATTGCTACAGTGACAGGCTTTCTATTAATTTCTTTTGTATTTTTTGTAACAATTTTTTTCTTATAAGTACTATTCTATCAAAAAAAAAATGACAAACAAAATGTATTATTATTGCATAACCCAAAAAACCTCGCGAAACAACTTTTTTCCACGCACATACGTATCTAGTACGGCACAATTTGAACACTCTGTATACCAAATCGATCCTGCTAAATGAATTTCCAAATATCTAAAGTGAAATTGTCACATTTCACTTCGCCAAATTAAATTTAAATGATCGCCAAGTCGGGCAAGTTTACATAGGCGACATTAAGCTTCCTTAATGTTCGGCGAAAGACATTAAGGAAATGCAATAGTGCATTAGCACCATAATTACGGGTGTATTGTACGTAGGTATATTCGTTGGTCGCCAAAGAGTCATTTGAACTTGCTTTATTTAAATTTATTTAAATATATTTTCATATATTACATTTTTTCTAATTAAAGAACTGAAAATTAGAGCGAAATAATTCAATATTTGCTGGTACAAGGGGCCCCCGTTATTGAAATTTGGAGCAACTTATCTGCATCGCTCCAGATTTAATAAGAACAGTTAGAACAGCTTCTTCATCAGTATTTAGAAAATTATACCGGGGATTCACCGTTTTTTGGAGTAAAAGTATACTTAATGGTCCATCTTCAACAGCTCTTATTTTATTTCAAAAATATTTGATTAGACAACGATAAATAATTACCATCAAATTCTGCTGCTTATCTGTTGAAGCTGACCTAAATCAGTATAAATACCTTGTTTCAAAACGCGCAGAAAACGCTCCAAAAGGGGCAGCTACGGCACATGGGGTGAATTTTTATCTTTTTTTTTATAATAAGAAGATGCTTGGTCTAGTAAGGAGCAATGTACAAAGCTTGAGAAGAAAATTGATGAAGGCAAAAAGATATAAGTGGAGAAAATAAAGCACGCGAGATAAAAAAATAAAAGACAAATAAAGTAAATAAACGAATGGGATGAATAAAAATAGCAACATACCACTCCGACGCTCGAACGGGCAAACGGGATTGCTGACAAGAAAGAGAAGAAGAAGATGTTGAATTCTTAAAGTTCATCCACTGTTAATTTAGCGTAATAGCAGTGTGCTCCATCAGACCAGGAGATCATCGCACCGAGAGGCACATATCGGAGCATTTAATACACACTTGGCCTCAACGAAATAGAGCTGCGGACACACATTTTCCTCAATTCTTTTTCGAGATTTAAATTTAATATTTAACTTTGAGTACTTCATTCTCTTTATTTGCAACAGAATAGTATTTGCTAGATACCAGCTTGCTATTTTCAGAACGTAAGTAGGATTCATCATCTAACATAATGTTTTTCTTCCCATCAAGTTTGAAGTTACTCGTTGCTCCGGTGAAGTTCTTGTTGCTCCGGCGTAGATTTTGGAGCATCCGTTTTATAGAAACGCTTTCCATTTGCTTCAACGCTAAGCTTCCTTCCAATTTTTGCCATCGTAGAACATTTCTTTTTGACCAAGTTTACAATTTGTTTGTATTTATTTTTCCATCATTTGAATATTAAATGTTTCTTACTTTATATTTCTCCATAACCACTGCACACTGTCGATTTCTACTTTTTTCACAAATGAATGGTGTCAATCTTAAGTTTGAGCATCTAATCAATCATAAAAACATAAAACATTCGGCCATTCAGTTTTTGGTACATCGCATCGTTTGGTCAATTTCCCTTTAACTGAGGGCAAGTATCAAAACTCAAAGAAATCATTAAAATTGTCGACAAAGGTGTCAATCTTAAGTTTAAGCATCTAATCAATCATAAAAACATAAACTTTCGGCCATTCAATTTTTGGTACATCGCATCAATTGGTCAATTTCCCTTTAACTGAGGGCAAGTACCAAAACTCAAAGAAATCATTAAAATTGTCGACTCTAGCGGATTCTATGAAGACCAGAGCATCTGCCTCATTTATTCAGAAGGTTTCACAAATCTTCGTTACTCCAAATAACCAAAAAGTTGAACGGTTAAATGAGGGTTTATTTGAAGATCTGGAAAAGCTGCATCGATCTAAAGATGGGGTAACCCTGTATCTCAAACGTTGAGTCGCTCGTGCTCAAAATTTCCAAAGCGTTTTTCGAATTGTTCGTAACTCAAAAAATAAAAGAGATTGCATAATGGCAGCTCAAGAAATCGATTCTACGAGTTCGTTTTCGCACATAATCGCTCTACTGAAGCTTTTGTCGGTTGTAAAGAAGCTTTCAGAGGAAACTTGATGTGAAATATAAGAAGGCTCCGGGCGAAATTTTCTAACGAAGAACATTCTAGAATGTTTACCAAACATAAAAAGGAGTTTTTTTTTGCTTTAAAAAAAGACTTGACTTGCTCAGAAAATGACGCGATTTTAAAACGTAAATTGCGAACCTTCAAACTTGGAATCTAAACAGTAATTTTCAATGAAGGCGTAGAAATTCAGATTTAGGACCTTTAAATTCGAGCCACTCTTTATTAGATCATGTACGACCGCCGTCGCTTCACCGTAACTTTAAAAATGGAGAAATAGGTTAGTTTCCGCTGAAATAGTTTTTAGCCTCTTGAAGGTGAAGCGTTGTGATAAAAGTTTCAATGAAATATTTCATTGTTCGGGTGCCACAGAATTCGAGTACGTGATTTAATAAATGTATGTCGTACAAAGCCTTTCCCCAAATATTTTTTCCTTTCGAAACTTTTCCACTAAATTATTCACAAAAAGGCGAAGACGTTGTATAATTCTCGCGACAAAAAGTTAAATAATGATATTAATATTGGTCACGTTTGGTTATCTTCTAACACCTCATTATGAGAAATTCCGCTTAAAAACTATGTCATCTTAAGGCATAATCATTACATAATTTCATCGCGACGATTTATGTCTGTATGTGTGACAATTTTACACCCAACGCAAGGTTTTGTTCGTCATTTTACGACTTTAGCGCCTTTCCGTGTTGACCATCCGCGTCGCTTCTTTTCGACATCGCGAAATCTAAGATCTTAATGCTATTTGTACAAAATAAACATCCTTCATTATCATTTAATTTCATACCCGAATGTGACAGAATACATTTCGGATACGGCCCGTTATTGTTCGGCAAAAGAAAATATTTACGTAACGTTTTTCACAATGTATTTATGCAGAATAATGAAAAATACACTCATGGACAAAATTAACGCACTAAACTAGAACAAGTGCATCATTTCTTAGACAATCTGCTTTAAGAACCAGGTTGGGCGTTAAAAAGTTATCTCAAAACTACAACCTGTGCTGTAATCCTTCGAATAAGGGTTTCATTGGTAGAAGACCAGCAAGTCCGACACTATTTACTGTAGAGAACATGACGTTTTGCCAGAGATAATAAGTTGGTGATTTCTTGAAGTCAAGGAAATGTGCTTCTTAATTGAACCCTTCTTCAGGAACGGCGAACCAGGCGTATCTCCTCTGAACGGCAGGCGCTTGTATCTCTTAGCACTAAATGGCGCCAGGAAGCCCTTGAAGGAGGATGACTTAAGACGAAAGGCAAACCACATTGATAACGCTAAGTAGGCAGAAACATGTCCCCTAGTTAGGGTTCGCGCTCCTCACATTGCTTTTACCATGATTCCACCGGTATCAGTAGCTATTATTACTATTTCTGTGGTTAAAGAAGACTCTTTTTCATTTAAAAACTCAATTTCTTCAAGTAAAATAATTAAATTTCTTTGGTTCAAACATATCACTTTTGTTATTTCAAATATCAGCTTTTGTTTATATTAATGTCTAATAGTTTTTTGAATTAAAGAAATAATATAACAAAAATTTCTTTGGTAGAAAGCAATATTTCGTTGCTCGTATTGAAAAATATTATTTCTTTCACTCAATACAGGCTTCCTTGAATCAACAAATCCTTTTTCACGGCGTAGCGAGAGGTTTGCACAATCCAATGTTTCTCCAAAGATCCATTTTTTCGATCGATAAATCAAATTTCTCTTCTCGATAACATTGCAGTTGGAGATGTAATGCTTGGTTCTTTCGTTGGGGACAAGATATTTTTAGAATATTTTTGTTCAGGGCTGCGTAGGATCATCGAGAGCAAAATGTGAAGTAGTTTTGATATATACTGGGTGTCTCAAAAAAAGGTATACGCAAATGTATATGGAATATTCCATCCATTATTGCAGATTTTGATAGCGCGGGCCAAATAAGGGCAATTAACCCATGCCGTTTTTGAGGAATTCCTAAAAATATAGGCAAAAAAAATAATTCCTTCCTGAGACCTCTGAGCTTACAAGTAGCGGATTAGCCCAAGACAACATTGCTTTACTACATTTTCGATCGTGACCGTGTAGTTGATGAACATTGCAAACTGATCCAATATGCTGACGATTTAATCGATCAAAGGTTTGGTTTAATAAAAAAAACCTCTTATGTCACTGAAACACTTCACTATTACCCTTTACCACAAACACTTCACTGACACTGAACGTACGTTTCGATAGCTAAGCTATCATCTTCAGCAAGTTAGTTAGTTAGTTCAGTATTGTTGCTGAGGATGATCGAAACGTACGTTCAGTGCAAGTGAAGTGTTTGTGGTAAAAGGTAATAGTGAAGTGTTTCAGTGTTCCAGTGGCACAGCATTCGAGTACGTGATTTACTCTCTATGTCCTACCATAGTTACTTTTACCAGAAGTAGACGTTTTCGTCCAGATAGAATATTTTAGCCATTGTTTATGGTTCCGCCAAAAATCACTGAAATGATTTATACCAATTCGGGGAACTTTAGAACACATAATTATGAATGGCGAGGATCTCAGAGAAGATCGTCAATTTTATTTAGCGGGTATATTGCCATCACTGCACGCCACTGATATCATTTCCATTTATTTTTTTCTATAATTTCATCGGAATTAAATTCGAACAAATAAATAAATAAATGCGATTTGTTACTTTTCATTTAGTGCCCATTAATTTCCTTTAAAAAAAAAGATTTTTTTTTGTAATTTAATAGGTGAGTTAATTTTGTCCGGGAGTGTATGTCCATACATCACATTATCGCTGCTGAAAATGGTGAAATTACAAGTCGACCTAAGATAATGCCAAACAAAATTAAGATTTGACTAAAAGCTATGCCCAACCTTGCCGTTACTGTGTAGTTACCGATGTTTCGCGAGAACATCGTGAAATATTCATGCAACCTTGAAACTTGTGAATTACCGAAGACTCGCCAGCTTTTGTTAAATCCTAATGTTACGGCAAATAAAGCTGAGTAAACTTAATTTAATATTGGTCAAGTGGAATATGTAAAATAGATGATTCTCAAATTGATTAGAAACTATTACTCATGGCAATGAGCCCGTTTTCTACGTGGTATAAATACATATTGATGATAATCTGTTTAAGGATCTGAAGGATAATAGGAAAACTCTTTATTAAAGGCCATTCGCCGGATAAGGCAGTGAAATCGGTCTTTGCATGGATTTGAGACGAAAACTCGACATTTCGCCCATAATCACCATAATCATATGGGGCTTCTTCGAAGAAGAGAAGAGTGGTAACCTACAGTTAACAACGTATAAACCACGCCAAAGACGAATCTAACTGTTGATCACGGTGACTCAGCATGTGAACCATGCCAGAGGCGAAAATCAGCTGCAATTTCGAAGAGATTTAAAAAATCTGGTAAAAAGTGGTACGTTCATCATCCTACTTGGGCCTTATACGAGGCGATTACATTCATTTTCAGTTCGACAATTCGACAGACCAATCTCGTCCAGGCTTTCACGGGTCGTTTTGAAACTTTCGCCGTTTCAGTTCAACGGAACAATTCCATCCCTTCGTTTAATCCGTGGATTGTATAATTAGTCCTTGACGTGGAAAGAAGTATTTTTCTCAAATTTAGTTTCATTTCTCGACGTAAGTGTACTTTTCCCAGCAATGCTCATATCTTTTTAATCCATCCAAATAATAATCAACATCTTGTCCGGTGAAATAGGCGTTTACCCTCCTCATTCGATGAAAATCTTCGTCCTCCGAACGAAATTTTGAGTCTAGGAAACAGAGGGTCAGAGCTAGTGAATAGGGTACGTGTGTTCTATCAATTCACCTCACTTCGTGAATTTTGAGACGATTAAAATAAACATTTCGGGGCATCGCAAAACAAAGAATTTTTTAGCTGCTTGATTTCTTTTTCCATGGAAATTCCAGCATGTGTAGAGCCGTACGTCAATTTCAAATGAATCATGAGTCCAATTGACTTGGTGCAGAAATTGAAAGCCATTTTGAGATGTTGAAGAACAAAGAATTTTTTTAGCTGTTTCATTTCTTTTTTTGTTGAAATCTCATGGTGGGTAAAGCCGCACCTCACTTTTAAACAAATGAAGCGGCATAGATCCAATTGGCTTGGTGCAGAAATTGAAAGCCATTTTGGAATGTCGAAGAACAAAGAATTTTTTTAGCTGTTTAATTCCTTTTTTTGTTGAAATCTCATGGTGGGTAAAGCCGCTCCTCACTTTTAAACAAATGAAGCGGCATAGATCCAATTGGCTTGGTGCAGAAATTGAAAGCCATTTTGGGATGTCGAAGAGCAAAGAATTTTTTTAGCTGTTTCATTCCTTTTTTTGTTGAAATCTCAGGGTGGGTAGAGCCGCACCTCACTTTTAAACAAATGAAGCGCCATCGATCCAATTGGCTTGGTGCAGAAATTGAAAGCCATTTTGGGATGTTGAAGAACAAAGAATTTTTTTAGCTGTTTCATTCCTTTTTTTGTTGAAATCCCAGGGTGGGTAAAGCCGCACCTCACTTTTAAACAAATGAAGCGGCATAGATCCGATTGACTTGGTGCAGAAATTGAAAGCCATTTTGGGATGTCGAAGAACAAAGAATTTTTTTAGTTGTTTCATTCCTTTTTTTGTTGAAATCTCAGGGTGGGTAGAGCCGCA
>LR736904.1:376127-412785 GCA_902654985.2 Oryctes borbonicus
ATCTCAGGGTGGGTAGAGCCGCACCTCACTTTTAAACAAATGAAGCGGCATAGATCCGATTGACTTGGTGCAGGAATTGAAAGCCATTTTGGGATGTCGAAGAACAAAGAATTTTTTTAGCTGTTTCATTCCTTTTTTGTTGAAATCTCAGGGTGGGTAAAGCCGCACCTCACTTTTAAACAAATGAAGCGCCATAGATCCAATTGGCTTGGTGTAGAAATTGAAAGCCATTTTGGGATGTCGAAGAACTAAGAATTTTTTTAACTGTTTCATTCCTTTCTTTATTGAAATCTCAGGGTGGGTAGAGCCGCTTCTCACTTTCAATTGGGTTGGTGCAGAAGTTAAAAGCCATTTTGAGGTGTCGAAAAACAAGATCTTTTTAGCTCTTTGGGACTTTCTTTGGGGTTTTTACAATTTTTTATATACCTGATCTTTAGTGATTTATTAGAGTGGAATATTTTGAAAGGTTTTGGGTTCTTTTTGTCCTTTTTTTTGATCGTTTTTCAATGATTTTTTCACGTGCTCAATGCTCCAATTCAGAAGTAACATTTTTATTTTAGCCGATGGAGGTATTTCGAAAATTTTCAGGGCTTTTTTCGATCCTTTCATATACTTTTTTTAATCGTTCTGCCATGTGCCCAACCCTCTGGCCCAAGAGTAACATTTTGATTTTCTTGCAAAAATTAACCAAAATTATTATTGGCAAATCCAAAATAGCCTTTATCACACATATGTACGCATAATATAAGCAGTAGCTAAGTGGGTTGCGGTAACAACTTTCCTCGACGTTCAGTTTCTCGTTACATAAGTGATACCAAGATTCTCTTTCCTACCAAACGGGATCTCGAACTGGTCTTCTTCTGAAAAAAACACAACAGCATCTGGCAAGATATTTGCTAATAATACACGGTTTTACACATATTATGTGCATAAACTATGAATAATTATTACAAAGGTGGGACATCTCAGAATAATTTATTTAAGTTCCAACGGATTACGATATCCAGGGAATAAGTTGCAAAATTAACGGTGTTAATACCCACTTCAAAACGTTGCTTTATAAATATTGCAGAAGCTTAAGTTTTACAGGCAAAGTATGTTTAAGAATTAAACAAACACATCTTCTTTAAAGCGTCATAATCGCAGGTGCGTTAGTATTTTTATTTGGTTTCCGCGAGAATAACAACAAATAAGCTACATAAACCGCAGGTAATAAATGAAAAGACATAAATACTTATAACTTTCCAATTATCTGTAAAAGGTGCATTAAATTTTGCAGGTTTATTATTATTATTATTAGCTCGTCGATATAGGAACGGCTGTTTCGCTTGTATCGCGAAAGATATGTAATGTTATAGTTTCTATGGCCGCTTTATATTTTTTGCTGCGTGTTGAAACTGTGTTGAAACTGTGTTGAAACAGTTAGCGAAAACATGTTTTCATTAATTGAGACGGAATTTTATCAATAACATCGATATATCTATTATTAAGAAAAAAAAAAAATGGAACAAAAACATTTGAGAGAGCCTAGATATTAAGATTACAATAAATAATTAAAAACAAGCGACGCAGTTTTACAACATAAAATTACAAAATAATGCAAAATATTCGCTATTAAGATTTACGCACTTTCTATGCCTTTAAGCCTATTCTCAAGACATTTTTTCCACTTTGAAGATGGGACCTGCAAAACATGGTTTTTCAAGGCTTCAACAGCTTCTTAAGATGAGAAAGATCGCTGCCCGCAGATTTCTTTATTAATTAATTAATTAATTCCTGAATATTTTCCGGAACAAAAAAAAGACGTGTATTCATTTAATTTGTAATCAAAACATTACAAAAATTGTCAAACATATTAAAAAGAAAACCAAGAGTGTGCAAATACAATAAAATAAATTAAAATAATCGCAGACCGACACTTAGGACAAACCCGCCCGCCATTTGAATAATTTCAAGGGAAAATTCCCAATTTCGGCTGGTATCCTGCTATATAGCTTAGGGCCCCAATAACCGATCGAGTTCTGCGTAGTTGTTAATTGGCGCTGTGGTACCTGCTCCTAGTCCATTTTTTATTTTCATAAACTTGCGTTACAACGTCTAAAATGGAGATGGACGATAGAGTAATTTTTTTTTTTTTTGAAAGAAGCTTTTTCTTGTAGCGAGACGCTTCGCAGGCTTTTCCCCAAAAGACTATTCTATAACTCAGAAGCGAATGGAAGGCAGCAAAGTATGTAACTGTTACAGCGTTATGTGTTGACATCCTTTTCAGCCGACTCAGGGTGTACAACGCTGAGGACAACCTGGACGCAAAAGTGCCAATATGAGCTATCCACGATAACCTTGTGTCCAAGATCAGACCAAGAAACCTGACATCTGATTTAATATATAGTTGCTTGGTGTAAGTGTTAGTGTTGGTGTTTTTTCTTTATTGATTTTCAACTTGTTTGTGCAAAGCAGTTTTGAACTTATCCACCAAAATCAGGTCATCAGGTTCTTTTACCATCAAAGGTGTGTTGTACGCATATAAAAGTAGTTCAGCGTTACGAAAATTTGGAAGGAAAATCGACCCTTGTACGACTCCCTATTTGATTTCTTGGATGGAAGAAATAGAGTTATTCCATACTGTGACCCGCTTCTTGTCACTAAGGTTTACCCATAAAGCCCAGCAGCTTCACTACCCAATCTCCAGCAGGTAACAGTCAGAGTAATGGACGTGTCGGAGCAAATACACATAGAAGAGGAGGCAATGTTTTGGCACGCCAACCGTATCTTGGCTGGTTGGGAAATCCTAATTCCTGGAGTTAGCCGTATTGGTTTGGCTCAATCCCAAGATTTCTGAGTAACGAACATTCCAACATCCCGATTTGGGTAGAGCTTTGGCCCGGCCTTCCCCGTTGTATAGGCTTGTTCCATTTCCATAGCTGCCAATGCTTAGTGGCTTAGGCCCCGAGGGTTGATAGTTGCCGCACTTGGGCGACCTAGGCTCGGACGGACCGATAATTGTTGCCTTGCGCGTCTTAGACCCTGGTGGGTAAGATGTGAAATAGGTCTCAGCACCGACCATCACCAAATCAAAGGTTAAGGAGGAAACTTCTCTAACATGAGGGGGCATAGGGGAAGGTTGCAATCAGCCAGTCTCCTTCGTGCGAGCAACTTCTAGCTGATCGATGGTAACCAGCTGCATGGTAAGGCGGGTCAGCAGCTGTCCCTCATGAGGAATTAGGACCTCACTCAACTCGGCCTAAACGTTGTCTTCAAAAGCTTGGTGGATCACCTCCAATACGCCGGAAGACACAGATCGTCCCTTCCTGCATCCACGCTGTTTCTTTGAGAGAATTTCGTCCTTTTCTAGATAACTAGTTAGTCTGTTCGCAATTATACTCTCAACGACTTCCTACACGGGGGGAGTATGCATGTTGGGCGATAATTTTAATAATAACTCATATAGACTGGAATAACGTTTCTTTCAGCAGGGGCGGACAAATTCCTTGTTCCTCACGAGCATTGAAAACAACAACTCCGTAACTCCGATTTTTATTTATTTAAGTATAAATGTCGATAATTGTGTTATAGATCTAGAAAAGGAGCAGCCTTCGTGCTTCAACCTTAAGATTTTGGCCGAGTTCGCGAAATTCATCACTGACGAAAGTAGGACCACGACGAAATTCTGCCAACCAATTGTAAATTGTAAATAGTCTTTTCTGATGATGCTTTTTTGCCAAAAAATTAAACGAAGCGAATAGAGGCATTATTGTTGTGTTAGGCCTTTGCTAAAATCGTAAAAAATTATCCAAGGAAAACCTTCACTTCAAATTGCAATTTCAATAGACGCTTATAAAACTTAAGAGGCTGCCCTCGTATTAATCTCAATGAGTAACGCAGATACTTTAAATTTTTATTCTTAACCAAATAATTCCAAAAATTAAGTCATCGAACGTGTTCCTTTTTCGAAATGTAAAAGCGGAAGTGTAAATCTTACTGTACGCGACACGCATAACCAGTAGTTTACAAACATTTTTCCGTGCTTTTGCAATTCGCTTTGCTTCGTAAGTAAAGTGAGTTTTATGTATCATCCAATGTTATTGTGTACCAGGTCCGCAACGGTACATGTTCTCTCTCGGTTTCGAAAACCCATAACGTGCGCGAGACAAGTGAAAGTCTCGCATCTTGCACTTTTTCTCGTTACGATAAACCTCTTGAAACAGTTGGTACGCATTTAGTCAACAGTTGCCAATAAACGCAATGTTATGTAAGAATTGCCTTATTATTATTGCACTCTGGCGCACGTACGTTGATATTTAAAAGGACGGAATTACGCGCATACAAAGCGGAAATTGTTCAAAATAAATTCAAATTCAAAAGAATTTCGAAGAATGAATTTTCCAATGTTTTGATGGTTTGTTATCCAATTTTTCATTTGCACTTCCAATTTTTTTTAAGCCATTCTTCTAAGTTCGAATGGAATCTTGTATTTACATAGCTGGTTTGATTGTTCCTACTGGCTTCTCCATTCACGAGCCATCTTCTCAATTGGTGGCTCCAAAATGTTTTGGCTTGCTACTTTGTTTCTGTAGTATTTGAGGATAACTTATTGTGGGGTTCAGCGGAGGAACAGCAATGAAACTAAGAAGATTTCGAGATAATACGAAGTCCTAATTTTTATTTAATTTTGCTGATTTAGTCTTCTGTGTTGAAAACAAAGAAAGTAGCCAGAAGATCTGCAGCATACTAAAAAAAAGTTTATTTTTCCTATTTATAATTTTTATCAATTCCAAGAAAAATTATTGACAAATTTGGGTACGAAAATACTTATAAAGCCCCAAACTAGTGTATTTCGAACGTAGATTTTTGCTTTAAGTTTGTGTGGCAGAGAAGATGTCAAGAAAAGGTTAGAAGGTGCAATCACAAATATTTTCATAAGCAGTCAGGTAGCACTAAAGACTCTCAAACATAATACGTACGAATCTGATCTGGTACAATGATAGCCACCAAGAGATTAGGACTAGAGACAAGGATCAAAATAAAGCAGAAAATTAGAAAATTGAAGGGAAGTCATAAGGGCTCGCATTGGTAAAAAAAAAAATACCAAGAACATGTGAAAGCTTTCGTATCAACCTCGCTAAAGACAGTAAAAATATTGCAACCATTGAGCAAACATAATCTCGGACATTGATGGGCTTACGAATTGGAATTATTTATTACCCCCCCCCCCCCATAATCTCCTTTAACTCTATAAACTCTATAAACTTTTGCAAGCGTTTCTCCAGCTTTTTCAAGCCCTCAAAAAATTCCGTTCCACGTGAACCGTTGTCCGCTGAACCATTTTTTGAAATTTGGAAATAAGAAGAAGTTACGGGGGATGGCCACATCCGATGAATACGGTGAATGTAGTATTAATTCCATAACTTTAACCATAGAAACTGCGCAGATGTACATCCGTCCATTCTCTTTCTGTTCCAAATGGGAATGTTTTTTTTCTCGATTTCTTCACTCAACCGATCCAATAACGATTGTTTGTCCTTTTTCCAAGTAATCGGTGTAGATGATTCACATCGCATCCAAAAAACCGAGCCATCAGTTGTCGGGCCTTCGCCTTCTTCTGAACCTTCAAAAACCCACCGTTTTGACCGTTCCTTTGTCTCCGGAGTGTAGCAGTGCATTCATATTTCGTCCATAGTTATATATCGACGAAAAAATTTATCAGGATTGGGACGGAAAAGCGTGAAAACAGCCTTAGAGTCGACCACGCGATTGCGTTTATTCTCCATTGAGGAGCAAACGCAGCGTCCATCTTGGCGAGATTCTTTTCGCGCCCACTGTTTCGTGCAAAATTGAAAATGCTGTACCTTGCGATACGCTTGTAGCCTCAAATATTTGCCGCACTGTGATTACAAGCGTGGATTAGATTAAAAATCTTCTTATTCATGAACGACTTGTTTGTTCAGAAATCTCTTGTTGTGAGCTGAAGAATTATAGTATTTATTACGGGGGTCTTATCATCAAAGCTGATATTCTTCACACTTAATCTAACGTTCTTATTTATTATCAATTTTAGATAAAATTTATAGAATATTCTATTTTATCAAACATGTAACACGACAAGCAACCGTAATCTATCGAAATATTTAACCTACATAAAATTTGTCTCTACCAAAAAAAAAAACGTAAAGTGAAGGTTTTCATAATTTAAAGTTATTAATTATTACAAAGTTAATTTTTAATTTTGCTTCAAAAAGGTGCTGTTCGTTAATGTTAAACTATACCAAAACTCTTATTTCCATAATTTAAATTTCTATTGACGATTTACTTATTTAATAACGTTATCTCTTATTACTTTTCCTCAATTCGTCAAAGTTCGGATCAAATGAGACATCATAATTCATTTTCTTAAGACATTTGCAAATATCCAATAATTCAGACAAAATTAGGCGGCTTATTTGAACAATACTGCATATGAGGAGATAAGTCGGAATTCTCATATAAGTTGCCCCCAGTTGATGGAAATTTGTCTTTGTTGTCGCTGCTTTCGTAAAAAGTTGTTTTTACAAGGTCTACGTTCTTTTTCGCTGCGAAGTAATGCCCATCTCGCTGCCAGAGGCGTGACGTTCGAAGAATCTCGCTGGTTTCATCCTGTAATGAGATGAAGGTTGTGAATTTATGGGATTTTTCATTGAAGCCTGTCCCAAACTCGAGGCACCTGGACTTTAGGTGGTGGGTGACCCTGTAGCTCTCATCACCAGGCTTCTACTTTCCTGGCTTCTATCCTCTTCCAGGTGTTGCTGGAGAGGATCCGGAAATACTTCCGTAACGATGGAGTTTGAAACCTCTGATATTCGGCAATGGTAGTTCCAATGCCTCACATATTATTATTGGTCTCAGGGTAGTAAGGTAGCCCCAGAGACCTAGCACGGTCTTCTGGCCAATGAGCGGAATTAGCTGTTGTCTGCCTCGTCAACATTTCTTCTTGGTCTCCATGGCACTTAAGCCTCTTATCCAGTACCAAGCCCAGACACTTAACCAACAATGTGGTCAAACACCACCGATGTCGGCATTCGGGTTCGATTTGTTTCATTTGGTAAATCAAGTGAATAATTGTCGATGACGACCTGCATCCGCCTGGTTAATATTCGTTCAGATTTGAAGGGCAAGTAGACGGCGGTGTCATTGTTGCGGAGGAAAGGAGAGAACTCTGCAGAACCTCGGCCCGAGTGAGCATTCACGTGAATGTGTACAAATCCGGATTACCCGCAACCCGGATTAAAATAGCATCATATAGAAGCACCAAAATCACCGGAAATATTCTTTAATTTCTTTATTATAACATCTAATATTTCAATTCAACCTTTTAGTTGCATTGTTTGTGATTCAAAGTGTTTTATTTTTTAAGGAATATCACGAAAACGTTCATTAATAAGATACAAATTAGTTTGTAAAGATGGATTCTGTAACAGAGTTCTACGTTTGCTTATGCCTCGCGCATCTTCATTTCAATTATTTATTACATCAGCAACTTTCTCTAAATTGTCTGCATTAAATGAAGAAGCTTCTAACCACGTCCTCTATCTTGTTACAACTGGAGGCGGAGGTAAGGAAAACTTTTTTGTGTGATTGATTAATAGACTAACAGTCGGAGATTGCTCTCTAATAAATTCCGCAAATCTATGGAGGGCGTAGGCAGTGCATGCAATATGCAGCATATTTTGAAGATGTCTTTAAGCAATTTTTCCGCTTTAAGTAGATAAGCTGCAGCGTTACTCACAAAGATCAAAGATTTCTCGCGTTTACTAACATCTTCGAAAATTTTGTCAGTACTGTTGGCAACTACTTCCGTTATTGCATCAGCATTTACCCCATTCTGTTATTTTACTGGCTATTAAATAAGGCTTTGTTGGACAGTGACGTGAATTATACTTCGCTCTAACGTATCCATAGTTTCGTCTTCGCTTAACAAATAGTACAAAGGTATATTTGTAGCCACAAGGGATTCGCAAAGATCGCTCATTCAAGAACATCAGGATTGTGATGAACATCGCTTTTTAAATGGTCCATAAATCAAGTTTTTTTTTTTTTAACATTTTACAATAACTGAAAAATTCGTGCAATAAATCTCTATGTCGCTGACAACCTCGAAACAATCGTGACCCTTAATCCAAGTATTCATGAGCTCTTGGCGGGGACGTTTGTTAAACGACATAGTAAGTACAGAGGAAAACAACGTAACCCCACACTCTCCCTTGCCGAAAACCGACCCACCCCCCGCTGTCCCGGGAAACCTGCCACCCCCGCCGAGCGCGAAACTAACCCCACACTCTCCCTTGCCGAAAACCGACCCACTCCCGCGGTCCCCGGGAAACCTGCCACCCCCGCCCAGCGCGAAACTAACCCCACACTCTCCCTTGCCGAAAACCGACCCACTCCCGCGGTCCCCGGGAAACCTGCCACTCCCGCCCAGCGCAAAACTAACCCCACACTCTCCCTTGCCGAAAACCGACCCACCCCTGCGGTCCCCGAGAAAACAACCAAATTAATGTATCTGCACGGATTAAAAAAAAATAATTCCAATAATAGGCGATAAAAGGAAATCAAATTTTATTAAAATAAAAAGGGATTCTGCAAATGCTCTGCGGAACCAACAAAACAAATAATACTAAACAGTTCTCTGGTTTCTTGACAATTACGCTGCTTTTTATGGTATAACAATTATCTTGTCTGTGACTGCGGATATAGCGCTTCTTTAGCAGTATCTTTTTAGTAACTATCACTTCCGGGTGCCGCCATGCACTCCGGTAATGCGCCAAATTTTCACTTTTTAATAGCCTTCATGAGTGGATCAAAAAAAAAATAATTAATTGGTTCAAAACGTTGATCATGTTCCATCTAGTGCTAATATGATGAACTAATCATTGCTTGATATCGGTCATGTAGGTTACTTCATGCACGCAGTAACTAATATTCACTATTAGATGGCGCCATTTACTGGATAGATATTTTCAGACTAAAATTTTATAAATCCGTTTATCAAAAACCACCTTTATCCTTTAATGTTAGTATTTACCATGACCACAAATCTAATAAATATCTGTGCATTGATTGTGTCAAACAAGACCACCTTTTTGTAGGTTTTAATTGGACATTAAAATTCATAATTTAAAATGTACGGTTCCCAGTTTTCTGTACAGATAATTAATTAATTCAGGCTTTTGTTAAATTGGGGAATTTTGATATTTTTAGGAGGGATTTCCTTATTTAAATATTTACACATGTGATTTTAACATTAAATAAATTAGAAATAGTGCAGATATGTATATTTAAAACATGTATGTAGATTTATATTTTGCGCACAATCCAAAAGAAACTAATTAATTAAAATTTATCCAAAATTAATTCGTTTCGCCTATAGATACTACCAACGTTACAAACAGAAACGGAATTCGAACCTACACTCATGTTATATGCGGACTTTTTATTTTAATATAATTTTTCGCGGTGCTAACTTCAGACATTTGTAGCTCTCAAACGAGCTTAGCTCAATTGAACAATCCCTCTAACAACACTAAAGTGTCGGCACACTCCGCACAACACAAATTTAACAATTGGAACTCTAATTCTAACATGCTTATCCTCGAGAAAAAATATTTATTTACAAGTGTCTACATTCGCCGCTTACATACTTTAAGCACAAAACATAATAAATCAAAAAGATCTGAATACGACAGCGGTGCGTTCTCTCTAATCATCAAATTTGTATTCCTTTTAATGTAAACAGTTTCCTAAGCATCCTTGATCAACTTCAAGCTTTCTAATTTAATATTAAGCCCGGTTTTATTTGTTATAGTACACTTGACGATTCTGTCCTTCCATATCTGTAGCACCTAATGTGTTCATTGAATCTGGTGCCTATCGTTCTTCGTTTGACCAAATGTAGGCTTTGTCGCAGTTACGTCGCGGAGATCAAACTATTTACGTAAAAAGCACAAACAGAAAGAATGAGATTTATTAGGATAAGGCAGGCACATTTTTTACGTTTCGTAAAAATAGATACTTGCAAAGAAATATTTTTTCTCAAGAGAAAGGATAGAATCAATTGGCCATACGGTTGATAATGGGGGTCCACACCTCCTCGAAACGGCTGTTCCGGCTATTTAATTAAACTTTGTGCAGTGTCGGTACTTTAGTATTATTTGTCATTCTACCTCACAGTCTTTGCTATCATTATTAATCCTTATAACCTTTACCATCCTTAAAAATACCCTCTTTTCTTATATTTGCAACCTGCGGAGGAAATACTAGTTTTGCTGGCAAACCATACACTGCCTTACGTGCGCACATAGGAAAAAAAGCAAAAAATAAAACGATTTTTAAAAATAGAGTTTATTTTCTTTATTCATACAATAATCACAAAGCAATCCAACTATCTTTACAAATAAGTATAAGGACTCTTATTAATGTTATTAAACAATACAACACGATAACAAAACTTAAGCTTAGTACATACCCTTGTAAAAAAAAAATATTACGTATCTACTACAAATGCAATTAATACTTTCTATTAACCATTCTAAAAAAAGAACGTAGTACGTTATTTGCTAAATTAAAAAAAAAAAAACTAAACGAATACATCAAATCTACGAGTATCAAAAATATCAATTCAACATCTTCCCAGTAACAAAAAGAAGAAGTGAGTACGCAATGGTTATCCATGACATATAAATGCACTTTTGAATAGTTTTCATATCCTTCTTCCTTTAAAACGCTTCATCAACTGCAGATTGTGATACATAAACTTTTAAATTAGAGAACATTAAACAGTGCATAGGCTACCGGTACGACCATTGATGACTTGACCATGCTAGCGCCTGTCATGCATGACGTCAGGTACCAGATCAGGAATAATATACCAGTTTGAAGAAGTAAGTGCAGTACTAACAACCTATCGGATCAAAAAACAAAGCAAAATTAATCAACAATTTTCCTTTTACGAACGAAACAAATGACTTACAGCGTATCTTTGCCTCTGGCTGCCTCCAAATTCTTCATCCCTTCTTTGTTTAGGTACACCCTTGTCCCTTTGGTTAGATCGACAAAGTAATCGGCCCATATCAAGTCTTTAATATCCAAACTGAAGTCCTTTTGATCCGAAGGGCACAGCCACATGTGCAAGTCATCTGTTCTTTTCGAGGAGAATGTCCATTCTGTAAAGATGAACTTCTCCAATCTAGTTAAGGAGGTGTTGACGTTTCGATGTAATTTCATTAAACTGAAAAGTATTGGAATGTCAATGTAATATGTTGGATTTCTACATGAATAAATGGGTAATTGGGTGAGTTAATTTTGTTGGTTTGGGAGATTATTCCTTTATAAGTTGAGACTTTTTAAAGAAAATTTCTTAGTGTCTGAACACTCCATTTACCCTCTCTCTGTTGAAAAATTTTAAAGAAGAGCCTCAGTGAAAAGATTCAAACATTTCTATAACACGACATCCTCAAGAACTCAGCCTTTCTCGGATGAAGTTACGTAGAAAATTTTAAAACACGATCTTCACCTGAAGGCTTATAAAATTTAGCCTGCCCAAGAACTCAAGTAAGCGTCGTAAGACTTTCACAACTTAGGTTCTTGGGACGTTCTTCCGATGCTTTTATTACTAAATCCTTTGTTTAATATTTACAATTTACAAGGATTAATCGAATGATAAAACGAACAAACTTACATTGGGCGTCCTCCAAATACCCTAGTAACCGTATCCAAAATAATGGCCGGCAAAAAGTGCACGAAAAGGGCCGAGATTCTAAACCATGTAATGCTAGGTAAAAATTTCAAGTGGGGATACCAAACGGCCGATTTCAACGGATATCTGTGCAGGTAAGTATTAATCTTGTCTTCAACTGAAGCCCATTTGAAGGGTTGCCTTGTGCTCGAGGTGCAGTGGTAAATTTCGACTTCCTTTGCTTTGGTACTACCTAAATTTTCAAAACAAATTTAATAACAAATTAAGGAAAAATCGATGCAAAGCTTACCTGCGTGAAAACCGGCTACAATCAATTCATTCACAACGACATCCACTGGGATATAATCATAGACCAAGTCTTTTCCAACTGGGAGACGACGTACAACTCCCTTAGCTGCGCCCATGATGAAGCCTTGAGGACCGTTCTTGCTGATGGTCCATCCAGGAACTGGTTCTTTCCAAGCGCCAATAACTAGTAGGAAAAAAATTTGGTTAAAGCAGAGGTAGAGATTGGCCCCGTAGGGATTACAGCGGCTAAATGCTGTTTGCAGATCTTCAGCTGGATCTCTTTCAAAAAAATCACACCGTACAATACGTCAAATTTTAATTTAATCTTTGCTTATAATACAGTTACTTAAAGCAAAGAAAATATAACTTACTCATGCTAGGCCTCACAATAGCACATGGAAAATTCTCTTGCAATTTCTGCACCTCATGCTCAGCCATGTGCTTCGTAATGGTGTAAGTATTTGGATGATCTCCAAGCAACTCCAGGGTCTTGTTCTCAAGCTCCTCGTCCGAACATTCCGATACTACTTTGATAATCTCTTCGGGATCTTGCGATAAAGGATAAATGGTCTAAAAACAAGAATAAAACGAATATTTTCTGATAAATAGTTTAAATATTGACAGAAATCATTACCTCTTCGCATTGCAGCCTCCAAGAATTTACGTAAGCACTGCTGACGTGCACGAAAACTTTCAAATTTCTACAGTCCCTGGCCAGATGCAAACAACGCCTGGTTCCCAATAGATTCACGTCAACCGTGGACCTTAAGGTTTCCGCGAAATCTAACGTGGCCGCCGAATGGAATATGACGTTTACATTTTCTTGTAAGAGTTCTCTATCGGAGGTTGAGATTCCCAGATCGGGAGAGCCGACATCTCCGGCGATCGGTTTGAGTTTCTTGAAGACCTTTTAAAGATGCCGCGCGTGAATGAATCCGTTAATTATGCGAAAATAGCAAGATTTACCTCATCTTCCGGCTTATTCTCTAGTAAGGATTCGAAGATCTTGTTCTTCTTAATCTCTTCCAATCTTTCGGAGATTTCTTTACCTTTCTTTGGGCGTAATAAAAGGTAGATGTCGCCGATGTCGGGGATACATCGCAGGAGCTTTTCTAACAGGCAGATTCCCAGGAATCCGGTGCTGCCGGTGACGAAAATGTTTTTACCGGAGTAAAAATCGCGGACTGTCATTTCCGACATCTGTTTCAATAAAAAAAAAATACACCGTTTAATACAAGGTTTTTCAAAATGAAAATTAATAGAATAATGTCAAAAAAACAAAGTTTTGTTTATCAAACAAACCTAAAAATTGAATTAAAAAAATAAGGTTGACAACCACTTCAGAGTTTCAGAATATCTCAATGAATACTACTTCATCTGTTATAATGAAAGAAATATTTTAATAATTATGTTAATTATTCTTGGAACCTTTAAGCTTTAAGGAAGTACCAACCCTACCACAATAAAAGACAAGCGGCGCCGCCTGGTAAAAAAAAAGAGGGGAAAATTGTTAATTACCAAGTAGGTAAATAAGATCTTGCAGTTCGTGTCATTGAAAAGTTACAATGTTGCTAATAATATATTTTTTGGCATTACGTAAAGAACAAATCGCACCTATAAATAATTAAATCCGAAGGTGAGTTAGTTTTTTTTAACAAAAGTGAGAAAGTTGAACAACTCATAAGATCCACAACTCTTTTCAAAGTTACGTACGTGAAAGCGCATTACAAATAAAACGTCACTACGATACAATATGATTTTTAACACGATGTTTGAAGTAACTCTCTAACAATAGTGCGTTTTTCAATTTCAACTTTCACATATTCGACTTCACATTTAAATTTTAAACATTAACATCCATCCCGCGGTATTGATGAATTACAGGTTTTAACAATTCAGCTTTCAGCAATGTTATTAATTTTTTATATTATATAATTTTGAGGGATATTCTGCCATTCAGCCACTATTGAAGTTTTCAGTTCCTGTACCGTGAAATATTGACGGCCTCCGCCATAAACGCGACGTGCCAATTCACCCCGCATGTTTTCAATAATGTTTAAGTCCGGTGACCGTGCCGGCCACTGTAAAATTTTAATCTTTTTCTCTTTAAACCATTCAGTAATGGTTTTCGCTTTATGAATTGGCGCGTTATCTTGCTGAAAAACAAAATTGCGCCCGGCCCATTGGTTTCCAAAACGTAGAAGATTGTCGCGCAATAAGTCTTTATACGTCGCAGATGTCATTTTGTTTGTGCAAAACACTATCTCACTTTTATCGCGGAATCCAATCGCTGCCCATATCATCACAGATCCACCCCCTAATTGTCTGGTCATTTTCGCTTTTGGTTCCTTTCTCAGATCATGATAATAATGCGAGTACCCATCCGGTCCGTCCAAATTAAAACGTTTCTCATCGGAAAATATAACTTTTTCCCATTGTTTCTTCCAGGATACGTGTTCTTCGGCAAATCTCAACCTCGCTTCTTTGTGTTTCGCCGAAAGTGGCGGTTTTCTCAACATTTTCTTCCGTGATATTACCGGTGACGCCTTTAAAATCCTTCGAACATTACACACGTGCGTTTGTACCCCCGCCTGTTCTGCAATAACTCTCGCCGACGCAGAAGAATTGGATGCACATCGCAACATCATGCGTTTATCCCGCTCACTTACAGCTTTCGGTCGCCCCTGGCCTTTTGGTTTGCCGTAATTTTCCGGATCTTTTAGGAAATTTCTAACGGAATGATCGCTTCTTCGTAACCGAGGAGCAATTTCCTTCTTACTAATACCATCCTGGTGCCAGGCTAGAACTTTACCCCTTCCTATCAAGGATAATTGCTTTTTTCTACCCATATTGCAAACACTTTATAAAATATAATTTCTCGTGGTGAAATGTGTACATTTTACCAGCACAACCGCTGCATATAAAGAGAAGTATCAAATTAAAACATTTTTGCTAATATTAATGTAATAAATGCACAGGGTCTAAATTTTTGTCGCATTTAAAATTCCTATTTTGATCTGGGAAAATCCCAATTACCCCCCCTGATAAAGCAATAAATACCCAGAAATATCTATAAATGGACTATTTACATAACAAGTATTAATAGCCCTCATTTACATTTTATATAATGTCCATAAACTTTGTTTCGTAAATAAAAACGATACCGCGTCTATGTTTTTGTCGGGTAGTGTATTAATTTATGAAGATCAATTCCAACGCCTCCCAAGTTAGCTAAACCAATCACTCTAACATGGTTGAAAGATCTCGCCAATTTTTTAATAGGAAGTTGCAAGATTTACAAAACCAAAAAAACGTATTTACTAAACAAGCCTTAGTACCAAGCAAGGCACTGCTAATATCTTTTAAGATGACGAAGTGCAAAAAACCTCACACTGCGGGAGAGCCTATTCTACCGGATGGTCTTGTAAATCAATTTCAAAGGTACTTTTGTCCAATAACACTATTACTCGGGGAATCCATCAATTATTAGAGAAAATAGATGGCTCGGAATTTGGTCTGCATCTTGATGAGGCTACTGACCTGGCAACCAACACCCGCACTTTATTTGTTATGTACGCTTCCTGGATGATAATATTATCGTTGAAGCCCTTCTGTTCTGCAAAAGCACCATTGGAAGCGTAAAAAGGCTCAAGACCTATAATCGAAAATGATTTGGTTTGGGAAAAGCGAATCGGTATGTGTACTGATGCTGTGGAAGATCGCAAGCGCTTATTCGCAGCAAAGCACCGTATGGTATGCGACCCCCCCCCCCCCCCCCCCATTACATGGGACCTGAACACGCCGGTCGCGGTAACGCGTGAATTCAAGCTACGTAAAGAAATTCATACTTTTCTACAAGAAGAAGCCAAACCCAACATTTTGCTGACACTAGCGTATTTATCGTACGTACAAGGCAATAACATGCACATTTTGCTGCAGTAGTGGATAAGAAAAGTCAATGAGGATGGCAGCCAACATTGTTTCTCTGAATTGCACAAATACGTGGCTTATAATAAAGTCGTTGTTTCACCGGACACGTTATCCCTCTTAAAGGAACACCTCTCACAGCTCACTGACTGGTTTGCAAAATACCTTTTGAGGAAGACCATTTCGACAAATTTCCGCGCTCAAGCTCCATCAAAACTCACTTCGCAGTGATACGGGTGTCAAAATGCGACAAGAGCCTCAAAGATGAGTTAAAAAGCAATAATTCGCTTTGCGACAACTTATTTATGCGAAGCCGTTGCAAACATCGCTCAAAAATCGATGTTTAGCGAGAAATGAGAGTGGCAATTCCGAATTAAAAAAAAAAAATGTATGGCGATCAGCAACCTCATCCATTACATTAACTTACTCGTTATTGAAGGTTTTCCCCATTTATTTCATACTTTTCTTGTATGTTCGTATTTTAGTTTGATGATTTTTTAATGTAAGCTCCACATTGTGAGGTCTACCTTAAGGATTGTTTCCATTTCTGTGTGTCTTTTTTTTCTGTGTCTTTTTTCTGTGTCTGTAAGTGCATCGCGGACTAATTAAGTTTGGGAACTTCTACCCTAGGCTCAAAGTTTCACTCGGAGGACAGAGATTTTCACCGAATGAGGAAGCTAGCGCGTTCGTAAACGCCCATTTTGCAGAAATTAATGCCAACTACCATTTGGACGGATTAAGGAGATGAGAGCATCGCTTATCTAAATCTGACAAAAAAAAATTCTGTTTCTGTGTTAGTCTCAAAACTTTTCAAATTATCTTCGTAGTTATAGGTTACAAGGCGTAATGAGAATGTTTTATCTAAACATTCAAAGGATTTGAATCTGAACATTATCTTAATGCGAATATATGGACGCAGGTTTATTACAATATGTGTTTTTATTTCGAATACGACGTTGTGGACCTATTTGAAAGTACGGTGCACACTTGATCCAGATTTTGACCAGAAAAAGTATAAATAAAATATGCTGCAATAAACGCATCAAGATAACACGGTCATGTGATTACTAGTAGTAAGTCATACGTACACTACCCGACAAAAACATAGACGCGGTATCGTTTCTATTTACGAAACAAAGTTTATGGACATTATATAAAATGTAAATGAGGGTTATTAATACTTGTTATGTAAATAGTCCATTTATAGATATTTCTGGGTATTTATTGCTTTATGAGGGGTAATTGGGATTTTCCCAGATCAAAATAGGAATGTTAAATGCGACAAAAATTTTACACCCTGTGCATTTATTACGTTAATATGAGCAAAAATGTTTTAATTTGATACTTCTCTTTATATACAGCGGTTGTGCTGGTAAAGTGTGCACGTTTCACCACGAGAAATTATATTTTATAAAGTGTTTGCAATATGGGTAGGAAAAAACAATTATCCTTGATAGAAAGGGGTAAAGTTCGAGCCTGGCACCAGGATGGTGTTAGTAAGAAGCAAATTGCTCGTCGGTTACGAAGAAGCGATCATTCCGTTTAGAAATTTCCTAAAAGATCCGGAAAATTACGACAAATCAAAAGGTCAGAGGCGACCGAAAGCTGTAAGTGAGCGGGATAAACGCATGATATTGCGGTGTGCATCCAATTCTTCTGCGTCTACGAAAATTATTGCAGAACAGGCGGGGGTACAAACGCACGTGCGTAATGTTCAACGGATTTTAAAGGCGCCACCGGTAATATCACGGAAGAAAATGTTGAGAAAACCGCCACTTTCGGCGAAACACAAAGAAGTGAGGTTGAGATTTGCCGAAGAACACATATCCTGGGAGAAACAATGGGAAAAAGTTATATTTTCCGATGAGAAACGTTGTAATTTGGACGGACCGGATGGGTACTCGCATTATTATCATGATCCGAGAAAGGAACCAAAAGTGAAAATGACCAGACAATTAGGGGGTGGATCTGTGATGATATGGGCAGCGATTGGATTTCGCGATAAAAGTGAGATAATGTTTTGCACAAACAAAATAACATCTGTGAGGTATAAAGACTTATTGCGTGACAATCTTCTACGTTTTGGAAACCAAAGGGCCGGACGCAATTTTGTTTTTCAGCAAGATAACGCGCCAATTCATAAAGCAAAAACCATTACCGAATGGTTTAAAGAGAAGAAGATTAAAACTTTTCAGTGGCCGGCACGGTCACCAGACTTAAACATTATTGAAAACATGGGGGGTGAATTGGCACGTCGCGTTTATGGCGGAGGCCGTCAATATTTCACGGTACAGGAACTGAAAACTTCAATAGTGACCGAATGGCAGAACATCCCTCAAAATTATGCGCTAAATTTATATAAATCTATTAATAAGAGACTATTGGAAGTGATTAAGAACAATGGAGGATTTACGCATTACTGATCACTCATTTGTTGATTTTCGTCTCACATTTGCAACAGAGCGTCTAAATTTTTGTCGCAGAAATTATTTAAACATTGGAGTAATAATTTATTATTTAGTTCATATATTACTGGAGGAGATATTTTTAAGTTTATTTTACTTTTATGAATAAAATCTTAATTAGATATCTTGCTAGTTTCGCGAAGAAATGTTGTAACCCTTAAAACCCGTAAAACATCTTACCGTGTCTAAGTTTTTGTTTAGTTTGTTTAGTTTTAGTTTGTTTAAAAATAACATAAACAATACGCATGATTACAAATCATATTGAACCAAGTATTCAAGCACATTTATTGATTTTTCTCATTTCTAAATACCTCACCTACAATAACAACAATTTCTGTTCGCACTTAGCAAGCACTAATTTTAAATTTTATGACTTATGACGTCCTCTGTATACTTTGACGCAATTTTTTTTTTTTGAGACGCAGTAGTTGAACTTTATACCTCCTTTTTTTAAATTATTCAAACGCGATACCTCTCACGAAGTTTATTCGGTAAATACTAATTAAAAGAACACTCTAATTGTTATTAATATTAATAACATAAATATATCACGTCATCGTTTATAATATATAAAATCATTTTCTATGCTTAAAAATGTAGCATCCACAGCCTACTTCAAATATCCAGGTGCTAATTAGTTGTCCACAATAATTACTAATTCTTCACACAAATTAGAGAATTACGTGTGTACATCGCGGCTAATTTACAATCACCAATTAGCAAGACGATATTAAAAATGCGTATCCCTGGTTTCCATAGAGAACACATTGCAAAAATCCTTCCGATTGGTGATTACTGGGTAAACAACCTCCGTTGCCAAGTAACCACCAATCACAATTAGGATTTTTCCACCGTCTGCGCGTTACGCCCTACTTTCGATGCGCGGAGTTCAACGACCTCGTATTACACATCCGTCTCTATTGGAGAGGAATATAGATAAGATTCGTTAGGAATAGCATAAGAGATAAAAAATAATAATAATTAGAAACTAAACCGTATTGTCCCCCTTCGTTTTACCCGAGGTATTAAAGGGGGCCAATGGAGAAACAATGCAATTGGCGAAAGAAATATAAAATTAGAAAGGATGTAGATGGTTTATGGGTTTCTATAAATAACCGTTATTGAAGCTAATTTATCGATATTTTCTGCAGGAGGTCAGATGTTCTATTAATAATATGTTATTAGTCACAGTTTACATGTTGTAGCTTTCATAAACTTATTGAAGTATAGCATTACGCAAAAATCTCACATTTCTTTAGTTATAATTCCAACTGAACGGATTGATATTCAAGCGATGAATGCAACATAAATATGACAAATATTGCAAAATTGCACTTATTGCGATCGATAAATCGATGCAGAGCGATCGATAAATAGCAAAACCAGACAACTGCTTCCTTATTTTAATTGGAACGCCCTGTATATTATTACGTTTTTGATTTCTCCGTCTAGAAATAAACAAGATAAAATTACATACTTGGCTCTATCTAGATTTGGTATTAAAACGCCTTCCAAACATACAGGATGTTCAGTATTTAACACCAAATTTTTATTTCGGGGAATAGCATTCATTCTGTAATTTTTACTGAAAAGGTCGCGCTGTTTGATAACTACTTAACAATTATTGAAGAAATTATCGCTAATATTTTATATTAAAAATGGCCTAATTTCTTTCCAATCCAATATTATACTCAAGAATACCATGGTCCATTTGAATAAAAATGAGCTTTTTCAGTTTGAAAACATCTATATTTGCGAACAGTTTAAAAACACCCTATATAAGACTTAGTAACGATTACATGACCTTCCCTTTCGTTCCTACAAAAGTAAATACCTTTATCTTCATGACTATCTCAAATATTTAATTTCAACAAGCGAGGTGCAAATACTACCATTTCAACGTGACCGTAAAATATCACGAAAACAGACGACTCTACAACGGATTAAGCTTATAAAAAGTGTACCATTGTATTTAAAATAAGAAAATTGCGAGCCACTTCCGGTTCAACCGGAAGTGTCTCATAGGTGAAGTTATTTTTAATTAATAGATCCGATGCTGTAACTACCTATTCCAAAATATCATCATCAAAACTTCCAACTAACGAATTTCATGAAATAACCTGTATAACGTTTTTGTATAATAATGTACACTGCCGCTCAGTGAAGTTCGGTCATATAATAAAAATCTATTATATCACAACCGACCGAACTTCTCTGAACGGCAGTGTATATGCATAATGTTAAAATTAAAAGAGATATTTGTAATTAAACGCGAGTAATGTATTTTATTACATAGTGTTGTAATTATTTGTTTTCCATGACGATACTAAACAAATGATGTTTTTTCTTTGATGTTTTTGAAGTACCGATTCAAAATTTTGAAGCCGAGTAGCTCCTTGTACCCAAACGCGAGTCTTTAGATTTGAAAATTACGCACAAACGGTTTCTGGTCTTCTATAGTTTGGATGCCACGACAGTGGTAAACAAAACATACGGACTTTGACGATCTTAGACTGCTGATTCAAAATTTCGAACTTAGTAAAGAAGAATTAGGTAACAGGTACCATGTATGAATTAGGGAAAAGTGGAATTTTAGCTAGCTCAAACCGCCAACATTTGTCAAATTAAAGCTAAGATTTGATGCTGCTGGAAATATCAGAGAAAATCATATCGTTTTAGGGAAAAGAAACAAGAGAAACAATAACAAAAGATACGCAGCGTTCATTTTGGAAGTCCCATTCGTACTCCATGTGATAATTAGTTTGAGGAAAGAAACTCACAATAAACTACTTTCTTACGCCTCTAAAAAAAAACATGGCTGAAAGGTTTTATTGCTACGAGTAATTAATGACTTAAATAAAGAAACACAATTAAAGTTAAAGAATTAATTCACTTTAATTATATCGCTATAAACATGTTTTCGTAGGAACAAACTGTGTTTGATAATACCACCTGGCCTTTGATTGATAAACAAATCGATTCTAAAAGCACTCCGACCATTCAGGAAGAAACAATTTTAATATCTATTGAAGAATGCGGATTTTTCAGTTAGAAAAACAGGTAACTTGGCCGCCAAAAGTATTTCTAAATGTAAATTCGTTAACATTTACGTCTGCCGATGTGAAAATTTAGAAGAATTGTTTCAAGAACTTTGCCTTAAAATGAGGACAGAATTACATATATTTCGTTAATTAGATCCTTAAACCTCGACTCATCTTCCCTTCCATATAAGAATTCCTATCAAAGAGAACCACTAGAAACCATTCAACAAGAATATACAGGGTATTTCACGAAACTAGTTAATTAGAAGTCATTATGAATGGAGCTCTGAAATGTTTGAATAAATAGTTAATTAACATCCGACCTATTAATTTTAAATATTTCCGCCTACGAAAAATTAAAAAAAAAGTTAAACGGCTCGGTGGTCCAATGGTAAATGGGCCTACGATTGACCGGGCTTGACCCTTCACGGCGAGGGGGTGGAGTAACAAGACCATGGAATGCTTTACACGCACAATTTACACACTAAAAAGGCTCCTGAGGTTATAACAAGCCCTATAAGTTTATACACCCCGTTGGGCCGTCACCGCAATTAAAAGAAAAAATCTTGAATATATCAAACTCTAATATGAATCGATGTAAAATTCTTTTCTAAATTCTAAAATTCTTTCAAAAAAAAATAAAAAATCCTTTCCAATCCAATAGTATAGTTAAAGATAGTGCGGTACGTTCGAAAAAAAGAGTTTTTTCAATTTTAAAATATCTATATTTGGATGCAATTTATGAACCGCCCTGTATAAAATTTAGCAAGGATAATGATAAGGTATCTTACGCATGATCTTCCAATTCGTTCCTTCATTTTTATTATATCCTGTAATATTTTATTTCAATAAAAGCGGCGCAAATAAAATTTAAAATATCTCAAAAACAGTTGAGTTTAGGGGCAAGGTACCCTACATATACCACAAAATTAGGGCACCGATACAATGAATTCTAAAATTTACAATTTAATTCGTCCATATGTTGAAAGAGAAGTACGCTTTTGTGCCTTTTTTTTTTACTATTTCTTTGGCAATTTTAAGGTGAGGTTATTACTTAACTTAAGCAACACCTTCTTCGTTAATTGTGATAAAATCTGTTGGAAATCAAATTTACCGTCGTTTGTGTGTTTTGGATCTTCAATTGGGATAGTTTGGGCTTACAAAATGAATTTTCCAAAGAATTTGACGAGACATGAGGCAATGCCAAGCAGCGAGAGATATTCTCAGTGCTCTATTCTTAATTTTTTTTTAAGTAAATCGCACTGCACTAACACTAAGTTGCGTGATTAAACTTTTTAATAAAATAGGAATTTATTGTCGGAGGCTAGGACAAGAGCACAAAAAATGCACCCGTACAAGAGGTGAAAATTTTCGCAGGTAATCTGGTCGATTTTTATTCGAACAGCTAGGAGAACTTTAAAAGAAGATGTTTTGGTTAATGGAAGATCAGCATTTTCTGATAAAACTAGAAGGCGCTTAAAATCTCCCGATGGACGTGCATGAATCTGACGAAAACCTGGAGAGAAGTTCGCGTAATTAAATATTTCTCCGAAGATTTCATCTGGTGAAGACTCTGATAACAGATTTAGCCATTATCCGACCAAGATCGATGGTTGCAAATTTTTTACATCGAGAACGTTTTAGTTGGACATGAAATGCCTATTGATCCTTTATGCAAAACAGCACCTGAGCTCACGTGACTAGAGATGTACTGGATTACTTCAATGATGTTCATATATCATTTATTGAATGTCCGCCAAAAAGCCCGGACGTAGCATCAATGAGAAATGCTTAAAAGAAACGTGTGGCCTTATATACTTTCACCTCCTAACTGGAGAGAAGTCGAAAATGCAGCTCTTATAGAAAGAGGAAATATTCTGCAGGAAGTCGTTCAAAATTGAATTAGAAGCATGCCTAGGCGTACAAATGGAGTAATCAGAACTATCATCCCTTAATTTAATTGTTTTTCTTTTTTTTTTGGGAGTCACGTAATTTTCTAATTTACAAAGATGAATTGTGGGCGAAATGTCGAGTTTTATTTTAACCAACGGCATGATGCGGAACAAACCCGGAAAGCCTAAATTTTTATTTTAGAAAGATGAAATTTGGTACTTCAGCTTCTAGTTAAAAACAAAGAAATACTATCGAATTTCGGAACCTGGTCATGCAAAACTGTCCACCCTCCACCGACTTCACCCCCTAATTCTACAAAAACACTCAAATAGTATTTCTTGATTTCTAACTAAAAACCTAAATAATGTCCATGTTTCTTCTTCACTTCATTTCAAAAATTCACAATATCTTTCGTCCCCTACTATATAGGAGGGATTTCCCAAAAACAGTTGAAACACGAAGATAATTGACATTTTTCAAAAGTTTATGGCATGAATCTCAATTAAAGGGCCATCGTAAGCCATTTGGGAAATTTTGATGAAGATTGCAATTATTAAAACCATTAGGCTTGAAAGCAGATGCGATGAAATGATTTTATTTATTTTTTAATATTGCAGCTCTATCTAGATGGCAGAAGTAACCTCTTACCATATAAATTTAATAATTAAAAATAATTAAATAAAATAAAAAAAATTAAAAAATAATTCATAAATAAACGCAAACCACCTGACGATGAAATTACCTTTTTTTCTATTTTAAACTTATTTTTGAGTTAGCCTCACTTAATATAACAGCAAAGCAGGCGCGATTTTATTGTTTACGCCACTATTTTTTTTTAACATATTTCACGAGCTCTCATTTAATATTGCAGCAACATATTAAAGGCAGAAACCGCTCGTTTATTTATGATGAAATCATTTAAAAATTAATCCCACCAGCACCCTAATTATATGTAAATGTCGTTTAAGTAAGTCAATGATGTCGCGTAAAATAATACGTACAAACCGAAATTACACAAGGTAATTTGTCCAAATTTAGCAGCGATGTAGCAGCTTTTTAAATTCGTTTTATGCCGGTTTTACTACAAGCAAAGGTTGTAGACAAATGAGACAACTTGTTAATGTTACGAAAATCGTTTTAAATGAACTACTGGCCTTTTTTTCTCGGCGCTACAAAAGAAACGAGACAGTATTCCATGGCCTACTTAGCAGAAACGAAGGCAAGCTACTATCAACACCCTTTTTTTTTTTAATTTCCGAACGTTTTCCAGTCGGCCAAATCGCCACGACTGACAGTGTATATTCTCACGTATGAAGAAGATCCGTTTAAACCAAACAAGATGTCAATTCCATTAACTGAAAACCATCTGTTCTACATTTTACAGGCGAAATAATATCTAAATAGCCGTGTATTTACTGAAGCGATATACATAAACTCGGGCGCAGTAAATATGTAATATGGTGTATCCAAATTACGTCATCCGCCTGCAATCTTTGAGGAGTCCTATTTTACGCAAACGGGAGCAATATAAACAAGTATTTTTATTCCGGTCTATTTTGAAGTTCCGATTTAAAAATGTTTTAATGTTGCGTATGGTTCTGAGATCGAAGCGAGCTATTTGACTTTTTGAAATTTCTGAAAGGAACCAAATCGATATATGTAACAAAAAAATCTCTTTCGACTCCCAAAATCGATCCGAAATGTTTTAAAATGTTTATCTCGGGGTATCTTGCAAGCTTTCAAACGGTTACGGTTAAAATCACCAACGCCAAAACGGCCACAAAAAAAAGAAAAATCGCTGTCCATCACCTTCTAGATCGAGCGTTCGTTAGCATTTTGCACTTCCTAATTTCGTTAAATATCAAGGTCCTAATTGGACGTGAATATGATTTTAGACAACTATTAATGAACTGAAGAAAAACAATTAAAAAACACATCTTTCTGTAAATTTAATTTTTTTTTTTTTATTAATTAATTAATATTAGTTTTAATAATGATAGCAAGTAAGTTTATGGTGTTCCATTTAAATCTTACGATTTATTGATTAATAAACAAATAAAGAAAATCAAAGCCTTCAAACAGAACAAAATTGGGCGCCTAAATTAACGTTCGAAAATAAAAATTAACAAAAAAAAATTGAATGTTCTTGCTCTTTGGCACCGCTTCTCTTACCAGATCTGATATAATTTCATGTTTTTAAAGGGGATTTGCCATGATTAATCGTTAAGTAACTATTGTGTGATATGAAATTCTTAAAAATTGAGGTTATTATCCTTACTGCTCGTATTTTAAGGAATATAACCAAATAAATAAATAATGATACCAAGGACTGTGGCGTAGTATGGTAAACAACACATAAGTATCGGCACCCTCCGCACCACACAAGTTTAATTTATTATATAGTAATATAATAAATAGTCCGGGACGGCCGTTTCGAGGACACGAATGGTCCTCCTCATCAACCGGATGATGTGAGAAAAAACTTTTTCTAAAACTAAACATGCATGTACTATCCCTACTTCTTAGAACAGATATCCTTTACAAGTGCCTATTTCTACCCCCTGCACGCCTTGAAGCTACGACGTGCGAAAAATAACATGCATGAACTATCCCTTCTTCCGAGAAGAAATATTGTTTTACAACTGCCTAATTCTACCCTCTACGCGTCTTAAACTACGACATGCGAAAAACACGGCCAGATAGACGGGAAGATCTCTTTTATAACCCAAAATATAAACAAGTGCCAGCCTACTGCAAAAGGTCAAAAAGGACAGAGTACGACAACGGTCCGTTTTCTCTGTTCATCAGATTTTTATTACTTTTTATGTAAACGGTCTCGTACGCATCTAATTCTCGCGGCGACGTTACGTTTTTGATCAATTTTAAGTCTTCTAATTTAATACTGTGCCCGGTTTCATTTATATGTTGTGCCACACTCGACGCGTCCAATCTGCCGTAGCGATAATTTCTTATATGTTCTTTGAAGCTGGTTCCAATCGCTCTTTTCGTTTGACCAATATAGGCTTTATTACAGTGACTACATTCAATTTTATAAATTCCCGACCTTTCTCCCATTTTCGGTTTATCTTTAGGATTACCGAGAAGATTTTTAAGTGTGTTGCGCGCACCGAAGCATGCGATCGACTTCTATAGAAGTTTTTTAATTTTTTTTAATTATCAATTAATGATTAACTCGCACAGAGTCAACGCTAACTTTCCAGAAGCACACTAAGTAAAATGTCCCTGTCCTTTAAAGATGTTAATAAAATATAATTCCACTAGGACGTCCCCCGACAATAATCCTTTACTGCTCTTCTTTTACCTGTGAGTTCAAACTAAACCTAAGTACTTGGGCTTTCCGCGCAGAAGATCGAAGTAGTATCGATATTTAGTCGTTGCAAGGGGGAGACAAAACATAAAGCGACCACTGAACCAAAATATAACAAAATTTTAGATGCGAGATCCGTATTCACCTATAAAGATTTAGAAGAGGATTGACAGATACGAAGCATAATTACTGGTTAAATGACTTGCATAAGAAAAAATATCGGCGGACCATATTTATCTGCCAGTTACAGAACTCGTATTAAAACAAGTTTAATTGGAGAAAATCAGTTGAAAAAATATTATTTCCAACAATTAAAAACTGCTTTTCGAATATCATCTTAAATGGAAACATTTATATACTTCCTCGTAAATGCGTAAAGTGTGAAGAAGGAAAAATTTTAAAGTTAAAAAAATGAATTAAAACAAGCATTTAAGCTTTGGAATGGGAAAAAAGCTTTCGCTGGGTCAGATGATGATCTCTATTTGGAGGAAAAAAAAGATACATTAACCAAGCAACCATCTTAAGAATCCTTCGAAATCATGGTTATTATCCTTATAAAATCTGCCAAGTTCCACCAAGAACTTTCTAAAAGCGATTTTGAGAAAAGTCGAATTTTGTACGTGGGCGTTGGACACAATAACCAATCCATTAATAATAATCACAGGTGGTAATTAAATGTGAGGAGTGGAATAATGGGTCGATATCTAATAAGTAATTTTTTCGAAGAACATCGATTCTAGATCTTCCGATAAATCAATTTCCCATCTTATTACAAAGAAATTCCTTTGAAGATAAGAAAAACGACGTGGCTTCAGATGGATGGGGCTTCAGTACATTCTCATCGCCATTTACGAAGATTTTTAAACGTTCAAACCGATGGATGGAAGATCAGCTAACTTAATTAACATGCTTATCATGATTTATTAACATTGATTACTAAAAGAAAATCTAAATTTTCTGTTGTGAAATATCTTTAAATATAGAAAAGCTTCTTTCCACATCACAACTTGTGAGAGGAGTGTAGTGATGATGGGTTTTAATATTATTTTGTCCATCCTAATTTAATTTGTTTATTACAACAGCAACTTTCTCCAAATTGTCTGCGTAAAATGAAGACGCTTCTAGCAACGTTTCCCATCTTGTTACGACCGGAAACGGAGATAAGGAAAGTGCTGACCATTCGTTTTTGTATAAAGCCATTCTTGTGGGCGCTTTCAATGTGTGATTAATTAATTTATTAACAATCGCAAATTACTCTCTAATAAATTCCACTCTATGGAGGGGCGTGGGTAATGCAGCATATCTTTGAACATGTCTTTAAACAATTTTCCAGCTTTAAGTTGCAGCGTCACTCACAAAGAGGAAAGCTTTCTCCCATTTCCTAACATCTTCGAAAATTTTGTCAATACTGCTGACTACTTCCGTTATTGCATCAGTTTTATTATTTTGCTGGCTATTAAATATGGCTTTGTTGAACGATCTGTGTACAAAACACCAACAATGACGTAAATTATGCTCCGCCCTAACGCATCCATAGTTCCGCCTATGCTCAACAAATAGTAACTGTCTCCTACATCGGTTTACGACTTTTGTAAATATTTTTTTGACTCGTCGAGAATATTTTTCCAAAAAATCTTTAAAGACTGAATTATCTAGTTTGTAGCCAGAAAGGCTTCGCAGAGATCGCCATAAAAATTCTCAAAAATTCGAGACGATGAACACGGCTTTTAAATGGTACGTAAATCGAGATTTTTTTTGGAACATTTTAGAATAACTGAACAAATTGTGCAATTAATCGCTGACAACTTCGAAAAAATCATTATGCTTAATCCAGGCATTCATCAGCTCTTAAGCGGGGACGTTTGTTAGGCGAAATAGTAAATATAAGAGAAAACAAGGAATACCAAGTTAATGTATCTGAAATAGAGAAACATTTAAAGAAGGGATCTTAATAACAATGAACTGACCAGCGCAAAGGTCTAGTTTGGGGAGTACTTGCAAAGAAGCAAAAAATACAAAAAATTCTACAAGAAGGCAGGAGGATAAGGTTTAATTTCGAAATTACTTAAACACCAAGAAGAGTACCAAAAGAAATGTTTAAATTAAGCAAGGCACAAATCCCACACATCTTGTATCAATATTTAACTGGTGGAAAAAAAAATTGCAATAAGAACCGAGATTTAAACTAAACAATATTCTAAATTTAAAAATCACCAAGTAAACGACATCCGTAGATGCTTTCATCCGTTTTTTCCTCAAACATCTGGTAAAATAATCAATCAGCAATTTAGCCCATTGCATGCGCAGCTAAATATTTAACTTCTTTCAAGTTACGACTCGCGTCACTTTAAAGACGCAAATATTTACCTTCCAACTGGGAAGAAGCACTTTAAACAAGCAAATTCACGTTTTGTTATGTTCGCACTAAGTTTGGCAAGGTAATAATAATCATTATTTATGATTATTTGAAAGGAAATTCCTCCAATTAAAATTGAGAAGCAATTACGCGTGAAATATTAGAAGTATGACGCAAATACATTAAAAAAAAATCTAAAAACACGAAAAAGTCCCATCCCAAAATACAATTAGAAAAAAAAAATGCCGATCTCGTATTTCCATCGTTCCGAGACACCGTCGCAATATATTATGAGGCCCCACGTCTTGTTAACGGTACTTGCTCGAATGTGTATGTTGCATTGAAGATGTGAAGATAATTTTTTTCCGACTAGATATGAATGTGCTTCCGGCACGATGCTAAATCGTTTAAAAATCGTTAATTCCGTTAATTTAATTTTAATTAATGCTGTTCATGGAAAAATTAAACGGTAATTGACTCACCTTTATCGCTGCTGTTGGCCGGCTTTATAATCCTCTTCGTTTGACGCAATTGTAATTCCAAATACACTCTGTTAGCGTTTCTAACATATTTTACGGTTTGGTACGATCTCGTGCGGTAAACGATCGAAATTTATTATTTTTTGAAGCGGTCAAAAGAGAAAGAAGTTTTGATATTAACGCACATTTGAATTGTCACTTGTCAATACTATTTTAGTAGAAATCTGTAAAATTACAGATACCTACAAGATGTTTTACACGAAAATAATTTCATTTCATAAAAAAAAATCATTCATTTAAAGGATTTTAATTTCTAAACCGTTTAAAAATAACAATTTTATCCAAATATCCTTTTTACTCTAAATATTCAATGACACCTCCCATCAAATCCTCAAACTCAACTTCGAAGTAATTCCGTAAGATGCCCCAACGGATTTTACATAAACAAATTTGACTTTGTCGAATGTCAATAAACCCATCCATAACCTACAAATTTCACATTCGTTTAACACAGCATTCCCTAATTATTTAAATAAACAATGTCGAAGAAAGTCTTATTCGTGTGTTTAGGTGATTTACCGCGACAATACTCGATCTACATAATAAATCCTTCAACCTTTTCGCAGGTAATATTTGCAGATCCCCGATAGCCGAAGCTGTGTTCCTCGATCTCATCAAACAAAGGGGAGTCCAAGATAAATGGGAGGCAGACAGCGCGGCGTTAGGTGGTTGGCACGAGGGAAACTTACCGGACCAACGTGCGATGGCCACTTTACGCAAGCACAATATTTCTTACAGTAATCGAGCACGACAGGTAATTTTTTTTTATTTCAACGATAATTGCCCCGTCATAAGAAGTATTCATTTTAAGATAGACGAGATAGATTACAATACATTCGATTATATCTTCGGCATGGATGAAAATAATATATCAAATTTGAAGAGGGATGCTCCGGAGGATGCGAAGGGGAAGATTATGTTGTTGGGTGATCTCGATCCCGAAGGCGATCGAATTATAAGAGATCCTTATTATGTAAGTGTAATAATAACAAGGGAAATTTAAAGCGTAACTGGTATATTTTGAAGGATTCTGGAACGCAAGGTTTCGAGAAATGTTATCAGCAATGTGTACGATGTTGCACTGCATTTTTAGAGCAACACGGCTGAAGAACATGATTATTTGAGATGAAATCTTTTTATAAAAAGATGTGAGAATAAATCGTTTTTATTTATAAAATGTATTTTTATATTTTAACGAACTGAAGCAGCTACGTTGTACAACTTGAAGCGAAATAAAATCTTTTTATTCCAAAAGAATTGTGGGAACGTGGAAGGCTAATGATACAAAGGTTAGCAATAAATACAGACTAGTTTATTGGTAAATGTTCTTCTCTGAATTTTTATTTTACATACAACTGCAAAAGAAGTAATTAACTTATCTGTAAAAAAGTAGGTAAAATATAAAATCGCATAAATTGAAAAAGTACTTGTTTATTACATTGGACTGGCTGTTGCTATAAGGGAATCGATGATACGATCTAGACATTGGCTGAATTCAACCGACAGAGTAGAGTACATTTATTTGGAAGCCCTTCGTAACTTAGAAAAGTATATCAGAAGACAATTCGTTTCATTTTGTGTTTTATCGTATGTCATGGGCTTTATATAAGGAACACTTCCTTATATATTAACCAATAATTACTTCTATTAATGTTGAGCCTATAAAGTGTGTAAATTACTCGTTAATCAAACAGAAATAATTCGAAGAGCATTGAAAAGTTGTAAATTATAGTCTTTTACATTAAATGCACAATATATGATTTCCGCAATGAATGCAAAATCATCTTATTGATTTCAACCATAATAAATAACAAATTCGTAAGATTCTCTTCTCTTCTTCGTACAAGCAATAATCAAAACTGTATCATCGACACTCATCAACAACTTATTTCGTAAAATTTAAACATTGGACAGACATCACCTTAACAAGGAAAGTAAAGTATAATACAAAAAGAAAAAAGCACTGAGTTCGTAATGTATCCTAACTAGAGATGTACATCACAATTAATCAATGGAGTCTATGCGAAATATTAATAATTATGTAATGTTACAATAATAACGAACCGATTGAATCAAAAATATATATGTATATATATATCGGGGGTCACTTATACAGCGACAGAAATCTCTTCTCTTTGTTTATGCGATTTCGAAATCCATCTCCGATTATACACAAGAATTACAATCTCATCTTGTGAGGCAGCTCGCACCTTAATTTCACACAACAAAAAAACTCTTCGCAACTATATAACTTATACACGAATATGTACGTATATCGTATTGAAACACATTGAATACATAAGACTTACATTTAGATACGTAAAAGATAACCACAAACTTCTTATTTTTCGATTTGATTGTTTTCATGAAAAATCCCATATTTAACGGATAATGCAAAACGTATCGATTCGACTGTTTCTTTTATCTTAATACATACAGGGTCATCGAACATTTTCATTTATAAACTAACAGTATCATGGGGGGAGACTAAATTCTATAAATAATGCATCGTACTGAGTGTTTCAAAGCTGTGGCTTTTATTTTATTTTTAAAAACTAAGAAATAGGATTGCCAACTGTGGGACTCAACTTTATTAAATTGCTTAAATGATATATTAATAGAGCTAAAAGGATTTAAAAAAAAAGCTACATCCACAAAAAATCATAGAGTAACAACCCTGTATAGTAAAATAATAACAGAGTCGGAGTCAACTGTTCAGTCGGAAAATGGTTCGATTTTTTTTTTAGCCAATTAAATTAGTTTGCGATTTCTGCTGGAACACACTTTATATAAATAAAAAAAAAATAATAAAAAACAAGGAAACACATCCACAATATCAATATTTACTCGTTTAGTTGAAATTTTTAAACATTATCCTTATAATATCCTCACGTTTCTGAGGTGTACTATAAAATTATTACGATTTAGTACAAATTTTCTTCGTTTGCAATATTTTCAAGTTAAAAATAATTATCGTAGCAAGATATACGTGGCACATCTTAGTTCATCTTTAATGTTTAATTAATATTCCTGCTACGCAAAACAAATTGAATTTAAATATGTTGATCTTCCGTTATGTGTTATTAACGAACAGAAAAGAAGTATTATGATGATTTTCTCCTAAATTTGTATCGATTACGAAGAGAACATGTTCTTATCTCCGTTCTTTCTGTTACGTCGAATAACTAGAATTAGTCCCCTTTATCCTAAAGTAATCGTACTCCATGAAAAAAATTAGATGGAAGATTTAAGCATCATACGTCGAATAGGAGTAAACATTACACGGTTAAATTGAAAGAAATCTATTCTTATATAACAAAGGATTCGATTATCAAAACAAAGGTTTCATCAATATTTAGGAACTAATTCTCTAATATATAGAGAAGGTTCTTTCGTATTCTCAACGGATACATTAAAAATAATAAATTGCAATATCGTTTCACACTCCAACATCCTATACTTAGCATTGTTTATCTCGCAGACATCTTTCTAATACGATCATGTCATTTTTCTAGGATCACCATCCGATCGAACTAATTGTACCGCCCCAAATCATTCGTTTTGTTAATTTTAGGGTCCGCTTTCATCTGTTCGGCGTAATCTATTGTGTGTATTGTGTGTACATCGTTATATGTTTGTATTGTATATTTTAATAATATAGTTTTAGAATCATAGAAGTAGTAAATAATTGAGAAATAAAAAGAAAAACAAAAAGAACATATTATTTACACTATGTATATATGAATATATCATCGTTTTATAGAAATGGCAGCATACGAGCTAAGTGTATGAGGAGACGCAATGCGTTGCCCCAGAGTTGTCTGAGGGGTGCGTATCTTAAGGCCAAGAAATGCCACAACGACATGACTAAGAGGACTTGGAGTATACGGTAGGTCCAGAACACTTTCGACATCTGCTTCCTGGCTTTCGGTAGGGTCTCCAAGTTCTCCTTGAAGATGTATCTGCAACGAAAGGAAAAACGGCATTTTAGATAATATTTAAAACTATTAATCTCTAAATCCTCAAGGAAGTTGGACCATGCTGAATTATCATTTCTATAAAAAAAAAATTCTGGAAAATTTGCGTCCCGCCTATACAGGGGTTGTCTCATCGGGAACTACATCGATCGATAGCTTACATAGGAAAATTCTGAGAACTTGATGTCACGCTAAAGCCGAAACATTTGTTATAATCTTAGACTTCTGTCAATTTTGTTATTTTAAAGGGAACATCCTGTATATTATTATTAGATTTTTGAATTCCTAAATCAATTTTAAGGTTCGTTTGATGATTTGCATTTTTCGACAATTTTTGATAGATGGACGAGTGCATGTCTGCGAACTTTTGTAGCTTTGAAAATGTTTAACTCGGAAGAGTGAAACTTTGCAGACCTGTTGACCTATATATATATATAGGTTATAGGCTTGTATTAGAAAGTTTCGAAACGATTATACAGCGCGTCCGACAATTATAGTAAAAGAAATCTTTTTCAAAACTTACTTTTTCTTAAATGCAACTATCTACTTTTTTCCTTAAACAAAAAAGAGCGTTCAAAAATGTGAAGCAATCTCATTTTTGAACACTCTGTGCATGCACTAAACAGTGATATATCTCAAACAACAATTTTTTTTTAACAATAAGCCAAATTTGAAATTTTCACTTTAATTATTGGGGTTGGGATATTAATTTTTGAATGATGCAATAAAATTTATTCAAAGAAAAATTGAAAAACAATAACATTTAGTTATAGGAAAATTATGGAGGAAGAGTTTAAAAATGTAAGAAAAATTATTTATTTCATTTGTGCGTTCGAGTACAGCTAGAATCAACAAATTTTCTTAATGAGCCCGGTACACTCCCGAGTCACCACCATTCGCAATTGGGGTACAATTAACTGCGCTTTACCCTTTACGGCTATATATAAAACGCTTCGCCCCGATAATTAGGGCGTTTTTAGGGTACGAAGAAAAACCGACATATATCAAATTAGCGTTGATCGTTTAGCGTTAAAATCATATTGAACCGACTTTTTTGGATAGGTACATCAATTTCCATTCAAATAATAAAGATTTCTTTCATTTATCAAATCCATCCGGGGACACACTGTATATTTGAATATTTTATATTATTTTTTTCTTTTAAATACGAACAACGATGTAATATGGAAGCAATTTCATTATTTATTAAATTAATTTAAATCAAATTAACGAAATCTATACGATATCTTTTTACATGCACTTATTACATTCAAATCGTTTTACAACGCCTGTAATGTGGAACCACAAAAAAAATTGTAACAAAATCGCTGGATCTAGTCAAATTATTTAACAAACATTTTATTATTTCGCAATTTAAATTACACTTGCTCAATCACTGGAAATAGTAATTTTTAATTGTGAAATTGCAACAATTACAATTGATTTTGATTTCAAATTATTTCAAGTGATAGATCAATAAATCAAAAAAAAAAAAAAAACAAGGTTTCTTCGGAAAAAACTAAACCTTACAAAGATAAGATAGATATCTTGGAAACGGTTTTCAATATTAATACAAAATATATAAAAGCATATGGTCCGGCAGGTGTGTGTGTGTGTGTGTACAGATAATAAATTATGAAAATATTCCACCGAATGTTGATTAGAATTCAGCGTAAAACGCGTTGAATGTGTATAAAAAACTAAGAATAAATTTAATACTTCGCTGAGAGTTATTTAAAAATTACACAATCTACCTACAAAGAAATGTTTACAAAAAAAAACAAAAATTCTAGAGCAATTTCTTAAAGAAAGAGACAATTTCAGAATTTGGAAAAATATACAGGGCGTTCCTTTCTATAAATTAAAAAATCAGGAATCTTGTTAATAATTCCGATGATCGCCTTGTAGAATCTAGCTGATTTTTCAATGTACTGCTGAAGACTGGAAGAAATACTCAATCGAATAAAATTTGCCACTCTATCATGTAAGGCCTTTAATATATCGGGTGTTAAAGAAGCAGCGGAGGATTAAGATAGATATGTATATGTAGGGAGCGTTAAGTAAAGTTGATATGAATTAAAACGCAGTAATATACAGGATGTCCCATTAAAAAAACCAAACTTACATCGTGTACATAGGGAAGGAATTATCTTCAAGAAATTGCCCTTCTTATCGTTCTTATCTTCTATTGTTGAAATATAAAAACTATATTTTCCTAAATTATTTCACCGAATTAAATATACTACGTACATTTTTAACGAATAGTTAGGAACTTTTTTTATTTTTATAGAAAATCTTTATTTCTTCAATCCTTTCTTGCTATTAATAACAATTCGGAGATGAGAATGTTGGTGTTCAGAGAGAATCTCCTCAAAAGTCCACAAAAAAGAATCCCAAGAACTCACCTTCTAATTCCAAGTATATAATTCTCAATGTATTCTTCCCAATTAATTTGAGTGACGTCGAAACAAAATTCTTTCCTATCCGCATCATTCAAGAGCATGCTAAGGGTCCTAACGTTATCGTCCTCGAACTGCCACTCGTTCGTGGTGAAGTACTCTAAGCATTTGGCAGCTTTTCCCAACTTATCTTGAATCTTAGTCAAGCTGAAATTTAAAAAAAAATATTCAATACGGCTCTGAGATGCATTTAGATCATTGCAACCTACATTGGTTTTCCGCCAAACATCCAAACAAACGCGTCTAAGACATACGCGGGTAACCAGTGCAAGAAGAGCTTGTTCATGTTATTCCTAAAGATGGAGGCGGTGACCGTACCGTCGGGATACCATTGGATGTCCGAAAATGGGTGTTTCCGCATGTACTTGAACGATAACGCTATGAAGTTCGACCACGTGATCGGTTTTCGTTGACCTGGAAGATGGAATTCATTTTTGAGCGCGCGTCAATTGGATTTTAATGGCTCGAAATAGACCAACCTGTTACGCAATTATATAATTGGATATCCCTACATTTATTTGTACCGATTTTCCAAGCGGATACTAACATTAGATTAATGACCATGTCTACCGGAACTATGTCCGCTATTTTATCCGGGTCGCATAGCATGGTTCTGAAAAGACCTTTCCCAGCGGCTGCTATGATACCTATTTAGAAAAA
>LR736904.1:412795-434634 GCA_902654985.2 Oryctes borbonicus
TTTCTTCATCGCTTGATTTTAAATTAAATCCATACCATGTATCGCGCAATTAAAGTAAAGAAGCTTGAAGAAATTGACGGTTAATGTTAAAATTAACCTTTCCAACATGCCAAAAATTAAGAATTCACCAAATTGATAATTAATGGAGCAGGCATTGAACTGGTTTGGACATGTAGTGAGGATGAAACAAAATGGACTAGTTGGAAAAGAGGAGGAAGACCAAGGAAAACATGGAAGGGGAAAATAAAAAATAGGTTTGAAGAGGGGAAAAAAACAATTCAGGTCAATATAGAAAAGAATGGAAGAAATAGGTGAGAAGCAGCTGAGCTGAAGAGATCAGTAAACCTAACACCCTTAAAATACGAGAATGAAACAAAATAGATTAATTAAAAGAATAACAGAGGCAAGAATAGAGAGAAAGAGGAAGACGAAAACCATGGAACCAGCAAACCCAACACCCTCGGGGTACGAGGTTCTTGGATACAATGCACCCGACCCAATAGATATTAATGGTCCTCTACTGAATTATATCTATGAAAAAGATGAAATGAAAACGTAGAGCTTTATTAAAAAACCAAACAATTTGTTTGGGCGTGGTCAAATATTTGTAACCAAGCAGTAAAATGTGCGACATATATAAGATGACCTCGCTGTTCCACTTAACCACAATCAGGTCTTTGGCACGTAGCTGATTATTTAGATACTCACACTGGGCTCCATGAATTGAAGAAGTAAAAGCTGCAGCTACAAAATCAAGCATTAGAAGGTTCGGGAAATAAGGATAATCAGCCCACAGCCCCTCTTATTTAAAGATTTCAACACACCAAAGGCATCGGAACATGTGACTCATTTCACTAGAGCTGCCTACAATGAAGTAAATGGAACTGCACTAATTTTAGGGTATGCACAAGAGTCTTTTGGCGGACACTGTGCTACTGGAAATAACGCACCCGTCAGCTTCCAACAAAAAAAAACATGACATGTGATATGCATTTTATCCAAAATCAGGCGAGGAATTAGAAAAAATATATATTACTACACGTTTTCCATTTAAAATAAAACAGTTTATGCTCACTTCCGCAATAATCGGAAGTACAATAAACCTGAAAATATATTTTAGGTAGAACGGGCAAATACTAAAATTTCCTAAATGATCCCCGAAATTAAGATTTTTCTCAATTACGACAAGGATCAAAAATTTCGCCAAAATCATAAATATAACATACCTGTTGGCCCATTCCAGTTGTCTACCCAACCTTTCAAAGGACCATAGATACAGCTAAGTACTATACTGGGTCTTACAATAACTAAGGGTAAATCTCCTTTGTTTTCTTGTAACCAGCACTCCGCTAAGGCTTTCGTAAACGTATAAGTATTGGGTCTATTCCCTACTAACTGCAGAGTAAGCGAATCTACCATCTGCTCGTCTAAGATGTTCACCAGCGAAGTGATCTGGTCGGGACCTATGGAAGCCGGCGGATATATTTTTTCTTTTACTATTCGTCTATCGCAATTGCAGTACGCCGTGGAAACGTGGACCTGTCAAAACAGAAACGGATCAAATCGTCAAATTTAGAAGTGCGAGGTCTCGATCGAAACCGCTTACGAGCGCTTGAAGGTTCGTCATCCGTTTGCACAGTTCGACCAACCGCTGGGTCCCCAGCACGTTTATGGTTACTGATAGTTTAAGTTTCTCGTCGAATTTAACGGTGGCAGCACTGTGGAATACTACGTTTACGCTTCTGGCCAGCGTAGACCTATCGGAGGAGCTGATGGCGAGTTCTGGCTGCGTGATGTCGCCCTCTATTGCTAAAACTTTTTGCAGATCCGAGGGTCTTTCTCGACGAACCGTGTCGAAAAGCTGGAAAAGAAGTTTCGGTTTAAGTTAATGATTATAATTAATTAAATTATGGCAATTTTAATTTTGTCAACGTTGCAAAGAAAATCGCATAAGCACTTTAAGGGAAATTATGGCTGTTTTAAACGTTGTTGGGAAATAAAACTAGTTGATCTGAGACTTTTCGCGATTGGAAGAAAATTATTTTCTGTGATGTTTGTGTAGGGCATCAGAAATAAAAGAGAGCTTTTTCATAGAGACCATCTTAAAACGGTAAATCACATGCGATGGTCTGAGCCAATTGAAAACAATTGAAGGTAAGGCTGGAAGCTCCAGGAATTGTACGGAAGAGACGAAGAATTTCAACAAAAAATTAATTACCTCAACAGAATATAAACGTTTTGTTTTGGCCCTCAAATAGCCCGGATTGCCATGAAATAAAAATACCTAAGGGACAATCCTTAAAGAACAATTGCTGTTTTAAGAGCCAAATTAAAACAAATCTAAGTCAAGAAATTTTGCAAAAAGCTTATTATTAGATATCAAGAGATGCTAGAGTTTATTTATTTTTTCTTTATTTAATTATTTACTACAGCAACTAAAATTAATTGAGGATCAAAAAGTACTTACAGGTGACGATAACAATTGCTGCAGTCTTTCTCGGGCTTGCTGACCTTTCTTCGGCCTAATCAGCAGATATATCTTGGCGATTCCGGGGCAAGACTTGAGGAGTTTCTCCAGCAACACCTTGCCCATGAATCCCGTTCCGCCGGTGATGAAAACAGTCTTACCATTGTAGAACTCCCCAACTGACGCTTGTAACGTCGGAATGGCGTTCTGAACCTCCAAGGAAGCCATATTCTGCGTATTGGCAACCATGTAGTCGTCCAAACGTTCTCCGCTGAAGGAACTTATTTTTAACAACCTTTGACAACGATCACGTCCATATATTTTTCTTTTCGATTTTAGCCTTAATCTTAGCTCTAATAGGAATGACGCTAGTCTTGTTGCTCGACGTATCTGGATTTATGTACAGGACAATATAATTTACGAAATAATAATAAGTTATCCTTTTTTTTAAATAATAAATACTATCACAATAGCGCTGTTTCTCTTCTAGTATTATCCTATTAATATTTATAATGTCTTTTTTATTTTATTTTTTTTTTGTTTACGTAATTATCTTGTCTTCCTTATTTTTACTTTGTGCTAAAGCGGAAGGTGTCGTTTGTTATCTTATCCTTTATGTCTTATTCTTTTTCGGTACCCTATCCTCGAGATTTTCTCAACTCTCCTTCTTCTAGACAGTTCTCAAATTCTGCCTGTTCTATGCAGGGAGACGATTCAGAAGCACTGGAAGATCTGTTCTTTGGAATCCTTCATCTTTCTGCTACCTGTCGTTCGAGAGTTGCTGCAATGAGAAGTAGAAATCTGAGTTAGACGGCCGGTAGTAATGTTTTAGCGGTCGGAAAAGGCACTGTTCGAGATTTGACGGTTACAATGACAGTGACAAAAAAAATGGAAAAAACGAACATTAATTGGGGGTTATTGTCAAGGATCACTTGGACAAAGACGCGATAGTTCGATTTAAAATAAAAAATTTCATGATTAAAATTCGAGGATTATAGCCGTAACAAACGTGTAACATGTTATTCTGAACCATTTCGATGGAAACAGCCATTTTATATTCAGAAAGGATCTCTACGTCAATGGATGTGTTTTTGTGAAAAAGTTGATTAATTTTCAATCTTCACCGTGGGGCTCTCGTTCAATATTAGAGATATGCGGATGAATTAAATTTGGCAAAGTTGCTAAATTGTTTACACGACGTTTTGACTCTTCCTCACCAGTATCAGGTTTTTTTACTTAATATCGATGCCACATTGGGTCAGAATTTTTTCTTTTCTGATTTCAATCATGTTGGCAAGAGTCTCGATATGTGCTTTAATTGACGAAAAATACATTTTAAGAACATCTCGTACACCGACAAAAAATAATGCTAAAATAGCTTTGTCGCGACATTGAATTCCCTAATTCTGCTTTCTAAACGATAGGCAAGTATTTCTTGGCACTAAAGGGTGCCAAGAAATGGCCAGCCATCGCTTCGAAATGTTGTAACATTATCTGTGAGGCAAACAGCGATACAAGGTTGAGTTAAAATAACTCTCGGAACCACGCTGATGAGGCCGGGTAGGCAGAAACATGTCCCAGCGTAGCGTATTTTTTCTTTCCTCGAATTGCGTTTGCGGAAGCTATTTTAGCATTATTTTTTTTTATTGTTTCTAGGCATTTTTTATCGAACTGAAATATAGTTGATTAGCATTTTGGGTAATCGTCTCGTAAGACCAGTTACGTATAAAGAAAGATGAATACTTAAACCTTCTTCGCACGTATCTTAGATAACATTCTTTTATGAAATCAATTGCAGTATTTATGGTGGCAACAATGCGGTAATTGTGAAGAAATACTTAAGTCAAGAGTTTCCTCTTGCTTCTTTCCTTTCTTCGTTATGGAAAGTTCTTAAAAATAACATTTACTACGTTGATGTCACACAAAACATTGAAAAACCTTCGAGATACCTGAGAATGCCGACGTAATTCTTCTTCTTTACGGAAAGTTCTTAAAAATAACATTTACTAAGTTGATGTCACATAAAACATTGAAAAACCTTCGAGAGAGACCTCAGAATGCCGACGTAATTCTTAGAAAAACCATATAAAGGGCATTTCAAAATGCCAGAAAGCGTGCGCAATTATGCATTAATGAAAATGGCCAGTTATTGTAATTGTTAACCCTTTCCGGTCCAAATTAATTCTTTTTTAATAAATACTTAGATCTCATAGTTCATTTGGCAAAATGAACGGTATCATTTTTTTTAGACGGTTGATTCATAACATAGGCCAAGACATCAGCAAGTTGCGAAATAAATAGCGTTGAAATTATGGTCGGCCCACCCCAGAAAGGGTTAATGCAGGTCTATTCTTCACCAAGTTTCTATCAAGATCTAGAAAAATGAAACGATACGGCCGCTATCCTTCTTCGTACAATAAATAAATATCTTCTGCTCGGTATTGTTGCGTTTCGGTTGGACGAATAAAAAATAATTAACATATTTCGTTTCTCCTCATTGGCGTACGACGTTTTTCTATTACTTACTATCGAAATCCCGATAAATTTAAAAAAATACATATTCAAAAAATATAGTTTTAAATATGGGAACGATAAAGACGTATAATAAGCGTCAAATAATAATTCAGAACATTTTTATTATTATTATTTATAACTTTATCTCGTTTTCTTATCAACACTGGTTGCATTAATTTTATAATTGCTTGGATTAAAATAACATTTGCTTATCTAACATTGAAATATCAGGAAATTTAGAAGTAGCAGAAACATATCACCTCAAAAACTTTGTCCGAGACGGAATTTCAGCTGCGCTACACATAATCACTTAAGCTCGTACAACCTCTGATGTAAGGTGCTACCTTTCGAGGTGGTATTAATGACAAAAAAAATCGTTATTATAAATTTATATGAACCACGGCGGTCTGCTTTTAATATATTTATGGAATGTTAGGAAAATTTAATTTTTCAAAGTATTTTTAACGCTTGTAACAATGACCAATTACTTTTTATTACACGTCGTGAATACAATGGCAACTTGTGGCTTTAAAATTACGGTTTTTGATTACACAACACTCTGCTAGAATTATCGATAGGATTTTTTGCAATTGCAATCTTCAGACAGGTGCATTTTTTTAGATATTCTACGACATTAATTAACTACAAATCGGAGTGCTCCGATTATTGAAAGGAAAATATTTAATATTGTTAATAAAAACGATTTCGCATTATATTTAGTGCATGAATGATGGGGACGATGAGGGTACAGAGCAAGCCTTTTTAGCATTTATCATTCACCATAATAATGCTTTCCCTTAAGTTTCGCCTTCTAAGATTTCAAAGCCTTGGATCAACAACGAAGTGAAATCTTTACGTCCTATTTTCAGCGCTTACCTACAAATTATCGAAGCCCCTTTCTAACCTTCTAAAACCTCACGTTGGACTCAGCGATTTTTTCATGAAAAATGCTCAATATTTCGTCGAGCGACTGAAAGAGTTGACGGCAAATCCTGATATGATGTCGAATCCTTCGAGCAAGTCTTCGGCGCAGCTGTGGGATCTCCTCTGTCTCCCGGCGTCGCCAATATCTTTATGGAAGCGTTCGAACAACAAGCCCTATTCTCTCACAACCTTAAACTAAAGTGTCGGCCTCGTGGACAGGAATTTTTAAACAATTTCGGAATTGCCAACATGATTCCACACGCTTCACCGCGGTCGCCTCTCACATCATCATCCAGCCCAAAAACGCTGTGTTATTAATTCTCTTTTTCAACGGGCCATTTCCATATCTGAGCCTAATTGACGTCCACAAGAAGTAAACCAGATCACCGAAACTCTGGCCCGCAATAACTATTCTAAGATAGACATATCTGAAACCAATTCACGTCCACAAAAACTGAACCACATTACCGAAACTCTGGCCCGCAATAATTAATCTAGGATAAACCATTAACCCCCACATCAACCGTTCTCTACAACAACTCCCTTCATCTAATCCTAACTTCCGTAAGCAAATCCTAGTTTCAAGGTGCCGCCGATAGCGTTAGCAAGATCCTTTTCAAGTACAACATAAAAAATCATCTTCAAGCCCAATTTCAAACTTTCCCATCAAAGATTCCAATAATCTCTAAAGCCTCTGGTTTCTACCATTTTCCATATTCATGCGGTAGGGTGTACAAACCGATCGGTCAGTACCCGTGTTACTGAGCAGGAACGCTGTACGTGATTGTTGCGTGTAACCGCGTCCGCATAGACTGGCACCAAATCCAATTTAACTCTACTCGCATCTTGTTCCGCAACCCTCACTATTATAGTAGAAAAATCCATGAATCTATAGATAGAAGAACAGCTCAACAATTTAAACCGTAGCGACGACGACCTCTTACATCACGCATGGAAATCCCAACTAATTAAACCTCCTAGCAACCGCAACGGTTCATTGATCCGTAACTTTTTCGCTCCACTGACCCTTAACAAAGGCTATATAGACCCATACAGAACGAACGAATAGTCGCCGGTCAGTGTGAGGACGAAACGTCGGCAGATTTTACAATAACGACGTGGTTCCAACGCGGGTACCAAGAGTATAATATGATAATGATAATTATGTTTTCGAAGAATCCTTAAGGCACTTGCTTGGCTATTACCGCTATTCTGGCCAATATGGGGCTTTCCAATTACTGCAAATTTGGTTTGATCGTTCTCTCTTACAAGTTTTCCTTCAGTGTTTTTTTTTTTTTTTTTTTTACTGAACACTCCCTGTTTAAGTTGAATCCTGCGAAAACGGCCCTATTTGGATGATTTCTGTTGGGAAATCTTTGAGCATAAATACGTGGTGCCAGTAAGCGATTTTATAGACATTCTCCAAGAATAAAAATCGAATAATGATGCAAATTGACAAAGAGACTTAATAAATATTAACATTATTGATTTAAAACTCACAAATTATTTAGTCTTAATTTTTGAACGCCTTGTATACGTTAGTAAATTTTTGGTAGCTTGCAGAAAAGAAGATTTCGAACTGCTAATGTAAGAGATTAAAAAGAGCATTAAAAATGAACATGTGTAAACTCCCACGTCCAGTTATAGACTCGTAAATTGTAAAAGTCAATATCTCCCCAGCAAACATAAATAAAAAAAAAAAAAAAAAACGATCAATTGATATTCAAATAACGTGCGAGTTATTTTTAGGATCTATATTTATCACTACGTCGATATAATTACTCAATTATTTTTTTCATTAAATTAATTTGCGGGAATACAGAAGTAATTATAACATCCTAACACCTAACGGCAAATATAGTTCCTTCGTTTCTAAATTGCAAAGCAATTTAAATGTAGACCAGGTCGCATCTAAAATAATAAACATTACATAAATTTAATACCAAAATATCCGTTTGCACAATATCAATGTTGGCAGATGAATGGACTCGATGACGTAGTTTCAAGTAATGTTTTCGAGAAACATACCAATTTTCAATGGGACACGCGAGTGAAATAAGTTCATCCGATGAAATCCTCGCTTGATATATTTCGGGAAAAGAAACCTCGAAAATAGTTTCGATTCGAGCGTATTTTTGATAGAAAAACATCACTTAGACGTTGAACTGTTGAGATTGAAGTGGAATTTGCGAAAAGACACAGATTGAATATTAGAAAATTCTCGAAATAGATGTTGAGCGCATGCTTAAGACTTAGGCATTAGGCATTACGTAAGAAATTCCACAACCTTAACCCCGGCAGTCCGAAAGATAAACCCAAAATGGAAGAAAGGTCGGGAATTTATAAAATAGCATGCGGTGACTGTAATAAAGCCTATATCGGTAAAAAAAAAAAAATTCAAACTCCAAACCCTGTATCTTAAAAACAAAAGACTAACGGACATTATTTTTTTATTATTATTTCATGGCCCTCTATTGCGTGGTACTACGCATTTCAAGTAAGAATTTGAAAATTTTGTGGTTGCAAAGGGTATTTGATGAACTTTTTAACTTAATTGCAATATTTCAAATAACTGAGAAATGACGAACTATTAATCAGTATTTAGGCACTAATTTTCTCCACTTTTTTTCTGTCTTTTGCCAACTTGCTTGCTTCGTTCCATTCCTTGCACCTTTCTTCCAGTATAATGCTTTATTCTACATTTTCTTACGTCTCCCTTTTCTTCTTTTCATCATCGATCTTACCACCCATATAGCTTCCATGGGTTTTCTTCTTCCATTCTCATTAAACGACCAAACCATTTCAATTGCTGCTTCTCGATAGTCTCTGTTAAAGGCCTTAATTTTTTCGTTTCTGATTACATCTTTTCCTCTGCTTAAATATTTCACCTCTATTGTCTGAAATCTGCTGTTTATTCTTTTTCCGAAGATTTCCGAAGTAATTTGGTTACATCCAGCTACCTTTCCTTTCATCAATCTTCCCATTGCTCTCATTACTTCGTCTTTGGAACGGTATTGTCCTCGTCACGTACATTTATTGACTGTGCTGTTCTCGCCAGCGGTCCGTGATGAAAATACGTAAATTACCAAAATTTAAGGAGAGACAACGGAAACGAGTTAATTATGTATGGCTCAGGAGTAACATTTCGGTTAATATTGGAGAAGGTGAAGAAAGTAGTTCAGTGAAGAGCTACGAAGAGCTAACTAAGGAAATGAAAAAACGGAAAGCTACGAAATTATTCCGTGAAACAGGCCTCGATACAATGCACTATTCATTGTGATGTACGGGTGAGAATGCAGAAGCTTCAATAATACGCGTGACCGGAAATGAAAGAATTAATTCGGAACACGTTATCGGGACAGCATAGTCCCATTACTGCATACACGAAAGTCGAAGCTTTGACAATACTAATTAATCTAGAAATCAGTGCCAATATATTATAAATTATTCCCTACAATCAGCTCATGTAAAATTTGAGCGGACTGGTTCTGGGCTTGCTGTCAAGAGACCATAACGTTCGTTCAGCTGAAAATATCGCTAAGGTGAATGAAAATGTGAACAAAAGTGTAAACGCCTGAATTCGCATAAACCACACCAATTGGACATTTCAAAATCGTCCCTGCAGCAAATTATGACAAAACACCTTCGTCTACATGCATACAAGATTCAATTGACCCAAGAACTGAAGCCTATGAACCATCAAAACCGCCGTATGTTTGCTGATTGGATCTTAGCACAAATTGCAGTTGATAACGAATTATTTAAACGGATCATATTCAGCAACGAAGCCCATTCTCACATCGTTGGTTACGTTGATACACAAAACTGGCGCTTTTGAGGTCGCTAAAATCTTCGAGAGATTCTGGAGAAATCACTGCAACCTCGTCCCACAGTGTGCTTGGATCTTACTTTTTTGAAAATGGAAATGGAAAAAGAGTAACTATTAATGGTGAACGATATTGTCACATATAGACCTGGATAACCTTTTTTTTTGCAACCAGATGGTGTTGCTTGCCACACTATCAGGGAAACTGTAAATTTATTGCAGGAAAAATTTCCTGGCTGTGTAATTTCCCGAAATGGCGACATTGGTTGGCCCTCAAGATCGCGCGATTTTTTTAGACTTTTCCTTTGGGGTTTTCTCAAGATCAAGTCTACGCAAATAATCCACAGACAACTGGTGATTTAAAAAATAATATTCGTGCGGTTATTGACGAAATTAACTTGAATATGCAAAAGGAATCGCGGTAGGCATTAACATATACTGCGTTTCACGCATAATTTTAAAGTTTCTACTTTGCTTCGATGTTGAGTTTCTAAAAACTAAGAATTTTAATCAGGATTTAAATCTTCAAGTTTCTGGTGGGACACCCATTAGAACCAATACCGCTATAAGACTATTAAAAGCAGATTCTATTGACGTAACTGTAACTTAATGTATTCCGCGTGCTAAATAGAGTTACGATAGCTCCTCTGGTCAAAGTGAGTATAAGCAAATACTCTCTGGTGAAAGTCAACCAATATCTGATTCACATTTACCAATTGCATCTTCAGTACAACTTCAATTAGTAGACGGAGAAAGGGAAGAAAGCATTTGAAAATATATCTCTTTCTCACCAATACGGGTGTAGTCCTATTCTAATACAGAGGAGAAACGACGAGAAGAAGAAACGAAGAAAAGACGAGAGGACCTACAAATAAAATAGCGACGCAAATTCATTCCACAATTGCTATTAAATAATAGAAACGAAATATCGGTAACATGCCAACTGCTTCTTACTAAATAATAGAAAGGGAATCGACGATAAAGTAACACGAGTACTAATCGAGTTCGACTTGTCCAGTACGTCTCGCTAAACCAAGTGAAATGAATGATCTTGTGTGTGCTAAATATATACCAAGTAGAATGAGAAGATGCATTGAAATTTGGACTTTTCATATCACACGCATGGATTCGCCTTATGGAAATGATCTACAGCGAAGAGAAGCGAGAGAAACAGATGAAGAAGCAACTTAGCCAGCAAAAGTTTCGTATTGAGTTAGGTCTAATTATAGATAGGACATTTCTCTGTTAATTCTAATTGTTATCTATAATTGCTGGTGTCAAACCTTAGCCTGCAGTAGAATGTTAAACTCACAAAAATTTGGCGTATTTGATTTAAAACTGCGGAACCTTATATAAGAATTATATGCCTCCATCTGTTCAGAAAATACTAATTCATGGTGCAAATATTTATACTCAATTTGCCCTTGGCAACTTGCTGAAGATGCCTAAGAATCACGTCAGTACAAACTGCATCATGCCCGGAAATATACAAGATTATTTTCCATCCTCTGCTTTATACTTTATGCTCAGGTTTATATTTATCCAGGTCGAGCATTTCACCACTAAGAAAAGTTGAACAAATTTTTAACAATCTTACACAGCAAGGCTCTCTTGATATACACACCAAATTTCACAAACTTAGGTCAATAAATAAGAAAGTTAAAGATATTTGTTGGTTAGCTCCGCAATGCGTTAGACTACCGTAATGGCGCTATTACCTGGCCTCCAAGGTCTCCAGATATCACACTGTTGGATTACTCCTTACGGGGTTGGTTCCAATAAGAAGTACACGATTTGAAAATTAATTTTTAATTTAATTTAAATTAATTTATTAAATATGGTATTTTGGTAATTTATTATGATGTCACCACTTCAAACCGAACTTGTATTGTGTGCATACTTGAAAAAAAAAATATTTTGAGGGAAGGCTCGTTTCCGAATATTCCTTTATTTGAAAACTAGGAAATACAGCGCGTCCATCGCTGGATTTTTCTAGAATTTGGCTTGGGTTTGTAGACAGTCTTTGATACTGGGAAAAGTATTATTCCTGGTTTGCTCGTGACGCTTAACTCAAAATTGGAAACTATTAAATTTACAGTAGAAGAAGAAGTAAACAATCAATTTTCGTTTCTGGATAGTTTAGATTAGAGGAAAAACAGGAAAGGAAATGGTCTAATAAATACGTTATAGCCGATTCTAACCACTGTGGACAACACAAAATGGCACTAAAAAACCTTCTGAGCAACCCGAAAGATAAATCGAACATGAAGGAAAAGAGATAAAGTCTATATTGGTCAAACGAAAAGAGCGATAGACACAAAGATTCAATGAGCACATGAGATGCTACAGATACGGAAGAATAGAATCGTCAAGCGTAGCACAACGCACGCAACCGGGCGTAATATTAAATTAGAAAATCTAAAATTGATTCGTCGCGGGAATTAGTCGCTTAGGAAACTATCTACATAAAAAGAGACTGTTTATCTGTTTATCAAATTTGTTGATAAACAGAGAGGGAGTTTCCATACTCAAATCTGCTCGAGTTAGAAAGGTTGAGCGAACACAAGTTTTACGTTCCGTGCTGTAATAAGAAGAGACCTTTATGCCTATTTTTTCTGTATTTTTTGCTTCACTTTTCGGGTGTACAGGCGACAGGCATGTTAGAATTAGAACTTTTCTCGGCTGATAATAATTAATAAACAGTTTACAATTACCACATTAAAAATTAAAATCACATTAACGAAGTTATTTTTTGCATATTAAACGCATTGAGGTCTCGAATGTAATTACAAAAAAAAAAAATCCGTACGTAGACGTAAATTTTAAATTCGCATGATACAAATGTAACTTTTCTTATCTAAAATAGTCGGTATATTTCTCTTTTTCTTTCAACATCGTAGCGATTAGTACCAGAGGAGTTTATCAAAAAATAAACAAAGTTTGACGACCTGTTATTTTTTATTAAATAAAATATGTAGAATAATGGCAACAAGTTATTCAATAGAAAAGAAAGTTAATTTCCCCATTACGTCGGGTTTGAAATATTTAAATAGCGTAAAATGTACAAAGCACTTTTACGGAAAAAGATAAGAATAAGGTATCTTTTTTTATTAGGCAAACACGAAGAAAACTATTAAAACGAAAAATATAAAAGATAAGTATTTGGTTAATCTTTTAAATATACAACGTAAAATACAAATACGTTCAGAATTTTTCAATTTTTCCAGTTGTTTTGAAATTGCTAGCGTAACATTTTACACATCTTGTGTAATAAAAACTATGCTCTAATCTGCTTGATTTAGTAGGGTTAAGCGAAAAAAAAGAGACTCTTACGTCTATTTTTTTCCTTATTTTTCGTTTACTTCCTTATAAATAATACTTTTCTCGAGAGTATATAGGGATAGAACCGGCATGTCAGAATCAGAGCATTTTCTCGGCTGATCTGTTCCGGACTCATTAATTAAACTGGTGGGGCGCGGAATGTGGCGATACTTTAGTATTGTTCAAGATAAATTAAATTATATCTTACACCATGAGAAGTCCTCAAAAAGGAAACAGCACTTTTATGTGAAACTAGGTCAATAGACGGCGTATTGACTAGGAAAATTTTGTCTTATTAATAAGCAGTTTATAACTACCTCATTAAAAATTAAAATCACATTAACGAAGTTATTTCTTGCATATTAAACGCACTTGTTTTCAGTATTCTATCACATTACATTGAGGTCGCGAATGTATTGCTAAAAAAAAAAAAAACACTTACACGCAAATCTGAAATTCGCGTGATACATGGATAACTTTTCTTATCTAAAATAGTCTGTATATTTTGTTTTTTCTTTCAACATTGTAGCGATTAGTACCAGAAGAGTTTATCAAAAAATAAACAATGTTGTAACGACCTATTATTTTTTATTAAATAAAATATGTAGAATAATAGCAAGTTATTCAATAGAAAAGAAAGTTAATTCTCCCCATTACGTCAGGTTTGAAATATTTAAATAGTGTAAAACGTACAAATTACTTCTAGAGAAAAAGATATTTTTTTGTTAGGCAAACACGAAGAAGACTTCATAAAAGATCTATCTTTTAAATAAAATTCTTTTATCAAAATGAGCTGATTTCATTAAATAAAGTACTGAATTCAGTTAAACAACATGAAATTTTTTTGGTGGGATTTTACAAAAACACGGAGAAAAACATTTTTTTTTGTACAAACCGTTTTAAATTGTTTTTCAAATTATTCGCCAATAAGCTTTGTCCACTTTTACATGCATTGCAACCAATTCTCGAATATTCAAGTTCCTCTGTAGCAATTTTTGAGCATTTTCTTACATCAATTGATACGAGCCTTTTTTTGTGCATGGGTCAAATTTTCCGGAATCCATCGATCCATTTTATTACTGGCTGAATGGTGAAAATTTGTCTTCTAGGATTTTTAGTACTGATGTTTCAGATAAAAGTATTGGCAACGTTGAATGACTTCTGGTTATACCGGAAGTGAATGTCAACTTGCTTATTCTATACAGAACACACTGTAGATTTTTTGGAATCAATTCTCGAAGCGAATTTTCAAGTTCCTCTGTCGAAATTTTTGAGCATTTTCTTACATCAATTGATACGAGCCTTTTTTTGTGCATGGGTCAAATTTTCCGGAGTCCATCGATCCATTTTATTACTGGCTGAATGGTGAAAATTTATTTTCCAGAATTTTTAGTACTGATGTTTCAGATAAAAGTATTGGCAACGTTGAATGACTTCTGGTTATAGCGGAAGCGAATATCAACTTGCTTATTCTATACAGAACACACTCTAGATTTTTTGGAACCTATTCTCTAAGCGAATTTTCAAGTTCCTCTGTCGAAATTTTTGAGCATTTTCTTACATCAATTGATACGAGCCTTTTTTTGTGCATGGGTCAAATTTTCCGGAATCCATCGATCCATTTTATTACTGGCTGAATGGTGAAAATTTGTCTTCCAGGATTTTTAGTACTGATGTTTCAGATAAAAGTATTGGCAACGTTGAAAGACTTCTGGTTATAGCGGAAACGAATGTCAACTTGCTTATTCTATACAGAATACACCGTAGATTTTTTGGAACTAATTCTCCAGGCCGATTTTGAAGTTCCTCTGTAGACATTTTTGAGCATTTTCTTACATCAACTGATACGAGCCTTTTTTATGCATGGATCAAATTTTCCGGAATCCATCGATCCATTTTATTACTTTGATTTTGAAGTTCCTCTGTGGAAATTTTTGAGTATTTTCTTACATTAATTGATACGAGCCTCTTTTTATGCTTGAGTCAAAATATGCCGATCTTTTTCGCATTGCTTCGATGTTTTTGGAAACAACAACCGATTTTGATCAACCTTCACAAAATTTATCACCGATGATTGCGCGACCACGACGAAATCCTGCAAACCAGTTGGAAGCAATCTTTTCTAGTGACGTCTTATTGTCAAAATTTAAGCGAAGCGATTGGAGGCATTGTTGTTGTGTCAGGCCTTTACTACAATCGTAAACATTCCCCCTTTGAAAACCTTTTTTCACAAAATTGCCTTCTTTAAACGCTCATTGTCAACAAACCACTCGGCCGATTTCTGCGCTTTCAAAATAGCGCAATGTCAAATCACAATAGCGCAATGTAGTGATCGTTTGTAAAAGTTTAAGACGCTACCCTCGATACCTTGATGCCACCTGGTTTAATTAGAGACATGATATTCAGAATCAGCGTTAAGCGTTTTACGAAGGGTTAACTAAGCATTGCGGAACCCTTCAGGGAAAGATAGACGTCTTATTATTTTACAGATTTGATAGTGGCTTTGTAGCAGGTAGTTTACCGCGTTTTTAAGATAGAAAAGAAACAGATTACCGTAAGGAAATGAACGCCCTTGATATTTTTGAATCAAATAAATCATGCAAAATTACCCAAAAATATGAACCTACTGTATATTATAATGAAATATATTTGAATTTTTCCAACCCAAAAATTAATATAGTTAAAGAAATAAACAAAAAAGAAAAAACTTACGTGAAGAAAAATTATTAATTTTCACTCCTTACTTAAAAGAACTTTCACATACAATGATAACACATCTAACCTGATAATTTATCTCACGATATCCGGTTAAAACACGGTTAACGTATACATCCGGAAACCTTACTGTTTCTAAACTTCTCGTGGAAACATGCTGTACAACACTGTCTCCGTCCGTTCCGCCGAAGAATTTTTGTATTCTTCCTCAGCGTTCGACGCACGTAGTCCGCCAGTGTTAGTGGGTTACCTATGTAGGTCAACGAAGAAGCCTTCTAGACCTTGCCACCGTTGTTAACTGTTGTAGCCATAAGTCTGAAGTTCAATGCCTCCAATATAGTGAGTTATATCTAGCTTTAATCTAAAGAAAAGCTGCTGATCGCGAAAAGAACACATTAACAAAAATCATTCAGCATATCTCTAAACAAGAGACCACCTGGAACGGAATTCTATGCTTAATATCATTTAGAAATTATTTAATACGAGGATTGATCAATTGAAATATATTTAGGGCAATCTGTGTGATTTTTTGACCATTTTTGACCACTGAAGAGTGTCAGGCAATAGACAGATTTAGATCAAATTAAAGCTAAATGTGGTGATTGTAATTATTCTGAAGCACTGGTTGAATGGTGCAAACATTTTTATAAGCGAACGGAATCAAAAAAATTACCTAAAAGCTATCCAGATATTTGTTCCAGACGAGTAACAGAAGAAAGAGAATTATTTAACAAAGGTTTGAAATGCAATCTGAAATTTAATAAACTTCCAGTGAAGATATGTTAATTAAGCACCGGGGTAGCAACTTAAGTTTTCACAAACGATGATTTTTTACGATTTTATAATAAAATAAACCTAAAATAAATAACAATGAAATCCGATGGAAGTTGACCAAAATTGATTGTTGTTCCAAAAAACATCGATCCTGTGCGCAACATTATTGAAGAAAATCGGCATGCGACTCGCCGTGAGGTAGAGCCATTCTTAGGCATATTGCAGACAGCAGTGCATGTATATTTAAGTGTGGAAAAGGGATGTTCCCGAAGTTTTCGGTATAATTTGAACCAAGCACAAAAAAAAAGGCTCATATCAATTGGCGTATGTCAATACAAGAAGGCAAAACTTGGATATATCTCTACTGTTGGATGTTCCCATATATGAATCGAATCTAACAATGGTTGTTCCTTTAGGAAGAGCATCCAAGAAAACAATTGCCGCAAGCATTGTTTTGGAGAATCGAGGAACAGCTAACGCAGGATGTCTGATACTCCAAAAATCACGTATTCGAATACTGTGGCACTGAAACACTTCTCACTGAACAGTTCAGTATTGGTGCTGAAGATGATAGCTTAGCTATCGAAACGTGCGTACAGTTTCAGTGAAGTGTTTGTGCTAAGAGGTAATAGTGAAGTCCATACTCCACTTCAGATGTTAGAAACATGAAATACAGTCGGGGTCGTTCATAATGAAAGAACCGATTACTTTCGAGCATCGGCAGTTATGCCTATTAACAGTGCCACTAACAGAAAATGATGCTTCATCGGAAAAACTAATCCCGTTGATTGAAGTTGGTTGGCAGTAATTTTGAAATGATTTCATCGTCTGGCAGAAGTTGATGAAAGTAAAGATCTGAGAAAAATATGCGATATGAGCCGCTTCTGGCTTTAATTAATTGCTGGAATATCAAATGAGAGCTCGTCAACGATGTTAAAAAAAGTAGTGCAGTAAAGAATTTAATTGCGTCTGCCTTGGAAGTGGTAGACGCTATTCATGTTGGGTTTAGGAATTATTCATTTTTTCCCCCAATTATTATGGTATAAAAAAAGTTAGCAAGATAGCTTACGTTGGCCATTAAAACTATACTACAAAAGGTAAGAAGCTTCACCCTGGCCGTCTAGATAGTGCTGCTTTTAAAAGCTGCAATATTTTAAAATTCAGAAATGAGATTTTTGAGAAGAATCGAAAATCAAATCCACAACGATTTGACAAAATTTGAAAATAAGACATAAATATTGGAAAAAACAGACGAAGCGTAAAAGACCAGCTTTAGTAAGCTCAACTCCACAAACGCCATACACTCACTAGAAGAGTAGAAAGGTTTATGGATTGTGCTATGTTATTACTGGCTGAATGGTGAAAATCCGTCTTCCAGGACTTTTAATGCTGATGTTTCAAATAAAAATATTGGCAACGTTGAATGACTTCCGGTTACACCGGAAACAGATATCAACTTGCTTATTCTATACAGAACACTCGGTAGATTTTTTCATTTTCCGATAGCATCTTATAAGGGGTGTTAATTAACTCTCATAGAGAATAATCAGATAAATCCTATCCGTTAACAATATACAGGAGAGTAGAAATGTCTTTCGGGTGATGTCGCGTAGTTAATATTTTACTTGACGTTTCGCTGACCATGCTGTCAGCTTCTTCAGAAGATTTCTAAAGACTGTCTTTATGGATTACGGTCGTGAAAGCCTACACTTAACTAATATACAGAATGTCCCGTTTAAAATAAGCAAGTTAACATCCATTTCTGGTATAACTAGAAATGTTGCTTAATACTTTTATTTGAAAGATCAGCTTTAAAAATTCTCGAAAACAAATTTTTTACATTCAGCTATTAATAATTCCCTGTACATGGCTAACCAGCCACATCCTGAATACGGATAATATAAAAGCTAGCAGCAGATCTTAGATTTCTAATTTATTGGCAAGAAAGCAACAATTACCACACCATAAAATCGATCTATGTATTAGAAAACTATCCGTTTAATATTCTACAAATTTTTTTAACGTGTTACAAGCTGGTTAATCAATTTCCTTCGTACAACACCATTGTTTTCCAATGAAATCGAATTTTACCAATTTGCAGCTTTCCTCGTTTTCGAACGTACAGAATGAAGTCCACAAACAAATCGCTAACACTTTCTCTAACGGCGTTTGACGACTTTAACATTATTTAGCAGTTCTATTAACACATTTCTTATGTGTTCCATTCTTCGCGCAGAGTTCAGTAAACTAATGGAATTGATAGCGTACTCTAAGGTTAAAGTCAATGCCAACACAATCCGAAGCATATTGCATGTATTTATCACATCGAGCTTGCAAGAGGTTAAAACATGTTTTATGATATAATAAAATGAGAAATGCAAATAAGTAGTTCAAGGTTTTCATTAAAACAGTACAATATTACCTAATATTATGTTAAATACTTACATAACCGGCTCAGAAGTACCACCAAAAAATACACCGTTATTTATGGTGAGGTCTAACTATTTATTGGGTAAGAACCGGCTAAGCAACTAGCTGCTTTCGTGTGTCTGAACATGTCAAGAAAAAGAAGCAATCATAGGCTGCATCACGAGATCCTCTATTTGCAGTAAAAGTAAGAGGTTCGATATTTGCTGTTATAATCGCAATATACAATTACTGGAAGTAATTACCGATACTACTCAAATAATGGACTTGGTACATAATAGGTAATGTAAGAAAAAATACAGTGTTCGTGCAAAATATTGAAGACAATCTTAGGATAAGGTAGAGGATCAATCATCAGTTCCAGACAATTATGCCCAAAGAATTTTACGCCTATAACTCGGAATCCAGAGATCAACCTCCTCCTATTGGAGGAGGAGGAGGATTCTGGAATTGCAAAATTACGCCTATTGTAGGAATATTTTCTGATAATTACTTTTTTACGTAATTCAGTTTGAAAGTAGCTACTTAGGCTGGAAATTTGAAATCAACGATTAAGAGCCGCAATATCAATATGTTGTGTTCAGTGTTGTCGTGGTAACCAAATAATACTTAACACCATAGAGACATAAATTTTCAAGACTGCGATTACGTGTTATTTGAAAAAAACTAGGATGATTCGCCAATGCAATTATGATTAAGATTTTTTAATTCTTAATTTCAAGCTGATAGATCATTCTAGAACCTTCTAGAATAATTTGGAGGAATTTAAAGACATAAAGAACCGCTCCTAATTCTACACAAAACCTGCAGCAAGATTGTATAACTTTATGAAGAATTAAATTGGAATATAAGTTAAGATCACAAGAGTATCACGTTAAACATTTCCAAATTGCCGAGTCTGATGGCTAAGACGGATAACATTCCATCCCATCGAGTCTTCGATAAACCCTACAAATTTCTGACACGTCAACAGCGCCGCTAGCAATGAGGTCTTTTTGAAGACGGATCAAAAACCAAAGGAGGAAGTGGGACAAGAAATCGAAGCAGCTCCATATAGTTGTTTTTGAGGCAGAAATCTTAACTAGCTCAATTGGCCTCAAGATTGTAAGAAGAAATCATCAATGTATGGCCTCTTAAGGGCCACAATCGAAATCTTGACATTCGACCACCTGCGTCTCCAGTTAATGAAAGGATTGGAACCACGAAAACTTCTTGAACACTGCTGACACTACCAGCCACAGAAGTGCCTCCACATGGTGGTATTAACTGGAGACGTGTTACGTAGAGGCTAAAGACGAGAGGATGGAACATTTCATTTGGAAATGTTCTTTGATGGCGCCTATTAGAGCTGGGTCAGGAACATCTTAAACTATGCCAAAGCAATGGGTTTGTTGACAAACTGATGGCCCCTCCATTATAAAGAGGTCCCTTAATAGGACTGTTGAACAGCATATTTCGGTTCTAATCAGAGTCAAAAGTAATACGATATGAATTGATTTTAATTATAAACTAAGGAAAGTTACAATTAAATGATCTCAACTAATGTTTGACAAATGATATCGAAAAAAAAACATGAATAAACAACAGAAAGAAACAATGATATCAAATGTAATAAATGAAAAAACAAATGATTGTGAAATTAAACCGTAAAAATTTAAATGCTTTTTTTTTAAATGCCTTTAGCTTTTATCACTTTCTGATCTGTTCAAATTTCCTATTATTCATACGATCAAGTGGGCGGCGCTTAACTGATATCCCAGATAGATTCTCTGTGGGGTTCATATCTAGACTTGTTGGTGGCCGGTCCGTAATTGGAATATTCACAAATCGAAGATAGTCATCTCTAAACTTGCTTCCAGTTGATAACGGCCTAATTTGTGTTCTCTGGCAAAATGCTAGTGACTCTAGAATCTCTTGTGCTCCCTTCACTAGACGTTCTCCTGGGCGTTCAACGACAAATTGCTTCAATTCGCTAGAGCTCTGTTTAGCTCCAAATCGGCAAGGCACCTTTTTCTTAAGGCGATTTACATCTTTAACTTTTTCGTGGGGATGGAGCGGCGATTAGGGATTCATCTTGTATCTCGAGAAATTGTTTGATTTTGTTTCTAATTTCCTGAGAAATGCGTGGATTTTCGTACCTTGGGCGATTCTAAACCAAATTAAATTTCCTTGTACCGTTGTATTAGCAAAAGTTCGTAGCACGCAATATTTTGCATGGTACCAAACATCACAAGTAACCAACGTCGTCTTCTTCTGTTGCAAGAAAACGCAGCACATTTTCGATTTTAGCAATCCACTCCTCCCTTTGTGCCGTTATAAAAAAGAATCAATTCCGGCTTTTTAGTGATATCAACGGTCGCTTTATCATGGTGCATGAATAGATTTGCGAGCCTGTTTTTTCGTACAGGGAACACCGGGAAACTAATAGAGACTGACACATTTTTTTTGCGGCTGAATCCTCCGATTTCGGAATATTTTTTTTTTTATTTATTTTATTTTTATATTTTTTTATATTTTTTTTTTATTTATTTTATTTTTATATTTTTTTATATTTTATTAAATTATTTGAAGCATAGTCAAGGATGACGTAGATGATTTTCGGGAAAAAATAAACAAGGGGGGACCGGGGTACCCCATACCTTCTTATAATTGTTTTTTTTTTCTTTTTGCATAACAAATTTAGATAATAAAGTTAACATATCGTAGAGTTTTGTTTTGTGAAAGGTAGAGTCCTACGCTTTTGTGTAATGTTTGTAATAAACCTGCTATTGTGCATTGTTCATGGTAAAAGCAATATTTACGTGTTGAACGACTACCATTATTGCAATAATTACACAGCATAATTGTTATATGTACAATAGTACTATTTAC
>LR736904.1:434644-530008 GCA_902654985.2 Oryctes borbonicus
TAATGGACAAAAGCAACAGAATGGTCTTATTCTTTCCAACGCCTTCTTCTCATGGAAAAACTTTAAAACTTCTCCTCAAAAGAGCTGCTACTTAGAGTGTTATGTATGTTGTACGATCTGGCGCTATCGGTACCATCATCTCAAACGAAGTTTGGTCCTACCTCACATATAAACCCAGGAACTTCAAAATTCGTATATAACATCCTAACGGGTGACAAAACTTGAATAGATTCGTACGAGCCAGAAACTAAGTAAAAATCAACTGGTTCAGTGTCCTCAGATAAACCGAATCCAATGAATGTTCGTTTTCGAACCACTTCCAAGGAAATGATTGCTCGCCTCTTTCATTGTTTGGACATGTAGCAAGTATTGCTTTGGAGGATCTAAGAACGCCGAATGAGAAACGACGATTTGTTTGCCGAAAGTCATCGATGAAATTGGGGAAAACAATCCATATGCTATCTCTCACACATCACGCGAGACAATCGATTACTTGAAGCAAAAAAACATCGAATTAATGTCTCTTTGACTGTATTCACCGGATTTATCTCCCGAAGCAGCCTTTTTTATTTTTATCAACCCCAAGAAGCTACTGAAGCTTCGAAAACCACGTTTCTAAGACAGCTCCTTCAGAATGGAAAAAACCTCCAACAGTTAATTTTAACCTATGCAAAAGTGTATAAATCTTAATGGTGAGTATTCCGAGAAGCGAGAAAGCGATTTGTACCATTTTTTTTTTTGTATCACGGAAGAAAATGTTGAGAAAATCGCCACTTTCGGCGAAACACAAAGAAGCGAGGATGAGATTTGCTGAAGAACACGTATCCTGGAAGAAACAATGGGAAAAAGTTATATTTTCCGATGAGAAACGTTTTAATTTGGACGGACCGGATGGGTACTCGCGTTATTATCATGATCTGAGAAAGGAACCAAAAGTGAAAATGACCAGACAATTAGGGGGTGGATCTGTGATGATTTGGGCAGCGATTGGATTTCGCGATAAGAGTGAGATAATGTTTTGGACAAACAAAATGATATCTGTGACGTATAAAGACTTATTGCGTGACAATCTTCTACGTTTTGGAAACCAATAGGCCGGGCGCAATTTTGTTTTTCAGCAAGATAACGCGCCAATTCATAAAGCAAAAACCATAACTGAATGGTTTAAAAGGAAAAAGATTAAAACTTTACAGTGGCCGGCACGGTCACCTGACTTAAACATTATTGAAAACATGCGGGGTAAATTGGCACGTCGCGTTTATGGCGGAGGCCGTCAATATTTCACGGCACAGGAACTGAAAACTTCAATAGTGACTGAATGGCAGAATATCCCTCAAAATTACGTGTTAAATTTATATAAATCTATTAATAACAGAAGAATTGGAAGTGATTAAGAACAATGGAGGATCTACGCTCATTTGTTGATTTTTGTTTTACATTTGCAACAGAGCGTCTAAATTTTTGTCGCAGAAATTGTTTAAACATTGGAGTAATAATTTATTATTTAGTTCATATATTACTGGAGGAGATATTTTTAAGTTTATTTTACTTTTACGAATAAAAACTTAATTAGATATCTTGCTAGGTTCGCAAAGAAATGTTGTAACCCTTAAAACCCGTAAAACATCTTACCGCGTCTAAGTTTTTGTCGGGGAGTGTAATACCTTCCACAAGAATTGCACTACATCATAAAAAAATGTCTTTAAGAACACTATACAGGGTGTTTAAAGCGTTAAAATACGTCATATGTGAAAAACACTCCTAAAAGTGATTTTTACAGGAATGGTTTTAGCTTTATCTGGTACTCGTTTTCGTATTAGACTAGCGGATGTTTGATCATTGATGAAATTGAAATTTTAAATAAATAAGTAAGTAATTAAGTAAATACGAAATAAATATTTAGAGGACTTATTCTGTAAGTCTAACTTGAGAATATAAAACATTCAAAATATTTGGCACATATGACTCATGCACAGAAGATAACGGCGGTAATAGCCCATTGTCGCGTTCTGCTTCTAAATACGCTACCAGCGAAGCTCCTTCGATTCCTCCGACAGTTTACAGGGTGGTTTTGGCATGTTCTAGTTGTAATAAGAAATTATTTTAAACAGCGAACAAACATAGAACAGCATTTTTATTTTTCTTCTTTTGCTTTTGCATTTCTTATAATTTCTGCAATCCTTGATGAATTTGGTGAAAAAGTGCAGCCATTTCATTTGCTGAAAATCTTTTTGGTTTACTGTCATCTACGTCTTTTGCACTACATTATGCTTCAAGATCCAATAAATCAAAATCAAGATTAAGTTGTTGACCAAGCTGTACAATTTCATCTCTAACTTGCTCAATCACAACTTTGCTTTCAATTGGCGAACTAGTATTCTCTTGAAAGTCCATCGAAGACTTCTGGCCATCCATCTGTTATACTTTTAATTGCTTAAAGTACATTGAATTTGGAGCAAAATTTTCTTAAGCACAATTTAAGCGTGGACGTACTAGTATCAGTGACGAATTTCGTGATGGTCGTCCATGAACTGCTGTTGTTCCGGCAAACATCAATCCTATGCGAGAAATGATTGAAGCGGATCGACATGTGACATAAAGAGAGATAGGGGCACCCTTGGGCATTGGTAAAAGTCAAATACGAACGATTTTACTCAAGCATTTAGTAATAAAGAAAGAAGAAGTCGTTGGGTTCCACACAATTTAACTAAAGCTCAAAGAATGGCTCGCGTGAGTTAGTGCAAAAAACGCTTAAAAGTTTCAATCGCGGTGCTTCTGCCAACCAAACCTGAATATATCCACACGAACCAAAAACAAAACAACAAAGTGAACCAAAACCAACAAAAAAAAATTATTGCTTATTTCTTCCATAAAACTGGGCCTGTTGCTACCGTTGCTCTTGAGGATCGAAAAACAATAAACGCTGATAGCTATACGACAATTTCTTTGCCCCAAGTCTTCGATGAAATCAGAAAAAACAGCAAACATCGGCGCACCATCCTTCACGACAACAACGCCAGCTCTCACACAGCACATCGAACAGCCGATTATTTAAAGAAGAATAACATTGAATTAATGACTCATTGTTCGTATTCGCCTGCCTTATCACCTAATGACTTCTTCCTGTTCCCTTTGGTCAAAAACAAATTGCGTGGTGAGCGATTTTCGACACCGGAAGAGGCCTTTGAAACATTTAAAAGGCATGTTTCTGAGATATCCGCTTCAGATTGGAATAAATATTTCGACAACTGGTTTTCTTTTTTTTGCGGATTCTCCTCGTATGCCTTAAAAACCTAACATACATTTAGCCTCCTTATCCCGATCTTCCAATAAAGCCCAGCACCATCTACATTAAAAATTAGTTCCTTTGCAAAAAATTTTTTGCAAATCACCACCATACAAATAATAGAATAGCCAATCTACTTCAAGCCTGAATTTATCAAAAAAAAAAAAAGAAAGAACACTACGTATTCGCGTATCCTAGCATGCCGTGTTTGTTAGCATGAAAGTGACATATTAAAAACAATCGAAGGGAAAGGAAAAAACGTGCATTTCGTGACAAGCCGCATGCGACCGTCAAATGTTTTTAAATGGCTATCTTTTTCCAGAAGTGGAAAGTCGCCTTATTCATAAGAAAGGCGATGTTGGCTTGTTTTTTCCACGGCCTACTAGAGCAGAAACGTGCGTGGGATGTGGCAATGACTAAGGTATGAGGTAAATACGTGAAAATAGGGTGAATCATCTATAAATTGATATTAAATTATTCGCGGGGGGAATGATAGCGATAGGAAGAGAATTACAAATACGGTGAAATCTAAAGAGAGATGGCTTTCTAAGGAGAAAATTATAACGTAGTTAACATGGAATTAAGTATAAATTAAGTAAATACTGTCACGTCCTAATTCTATAATTCCTTTTCGTTTATTAATCATTCTAATTTAGATATTTTCGTTATTAATTTTCGTTTGCTTAAAGCTATTTTAATACTGTTGGCTGATAAAAATTGAGATAAAGTAGCGTTTGTATAAGTGACGGAGCTTAGAGCATGAGGTCAAATTTCTTAGGACCAAATTTGAATTGCTATTTTTCTATAATAAACCCTTGTATACGGTACCAAACTTAATTTTTTATCAAGATTATTCTTATTAAATTAGAAAAACTTTATCTCGGTTGGCAATGTATAACTTGGAATTATAATCATACGAACTTTTTTTTTTTAGTAAATAAAGCTTGCAGAGTTTATATAAACATTATTATCAAATATCTCGTTAACTGAGTGATGTAATTTTCCGAAAATGACCCGGTAAAAAAAATTACGAAGATGACCTAACTCGCGTGGTTTCTACGTTCGGTCAATTACCAGATTTAAAAGAATGCACACAGAAAAAAAAAGACCAAGCAGTACCGCCGCATCTATAGGTTATGTGACCGGTTTTAAAGAGCTTTAAGCTAGTTTTTCCGCAACCGATTCCTCATGGAAAGTTCGGGGTTGCAAAATCGGGAGAAAAACCTTGACAAAACCGCCTCCCCCACCCCCGAAAATTTCCCCAATTTTACCACTTACCTAATGCACTAAAATGGGAGGGACGGGACCGTCGAATAAGAACCTTTTTTCCACTTAATTTTTTTTTGAAATTCTCCACCACTGTTCACCGTCCGATGTTCCGATTCCCGCGTATTTAGATACCTCCGACGAACACGCACTAACCTAAACGGTACTTGATAGAGATCGGGCGGCCCTTTTTGTGTATTTTGTCGGTTTTCGCGGAAAAAATCAATATTATTTGGTGCCGCAGGTTGTGTGTTCTAAGCGGCGGACGAAATTCTTGTAAGTCTTCATCCTCGGCGACATCTGCCGAATATGTTGTGAATGCGCTCCTTTAAATATCGGTCGATAAAGCAGATTTGGCATTATGCGTTCATCAAGCGCCATCTCTTTCATAGTTTAGATAATTTCGATTGATAAGAGAAATTACATGTAATGATTTTTATTTAATTCCGCCTTGTATACTTCGATAAATAATAAAAAATATGACCTTGAAATAATTTAATCTTATTTTAATCTTGTAGCTACAATTGCATCGCGTATAGCAGTGGTGGCTCGTAAGATGGGTGGATTTGATGCAGGGGCACAAAAAGGTATTGCTGTATTTATTAACAACAAATTGGAAGTTTCAGCGTATTTTTTGTATTTTTCATGAATTGACATGGATTACTTGCTAATCATTTATTTTCACAACGAAAATAAAACTTTATAAATTTAGATTATCCAATGAATCTTTGCACACTGCTGTAAACTTAGCTACTAATCACCATTTAATAGCTTCACAGTATTGATTTGTTAGTCGGGGCAATATGATGGCGATTTGTCCATATATCCATATAGAAATATTGTTATTATTATTAAAATGCATGCAGATGTACAGAAAAATAAACAATCAGGATGCATGAAAACAAATGAGATGCATGCTCGGCCAGAAACTGAAACAAAAGAGGATAAAAAACAATTGAAGAAATTATGAGATAATTTAAAATAATCCTGAGAAATAGTTTCTCGATTAAAAATCCATATTACAATAGAGGGGATTACGCGGGATAAAGAAGACAATTGCATACGAGGACGAGCAGCAACAAAAGCAATTACGTCATGGTCAATTAGGAGCTGCAAAGGTGGATCATCCATACAAAAAATGTCTTTTAAAAAATATGAAAATGTTAAAACAATATTGTATTATTCATATTTGCCTATTTTAATCATTTAATATATTTTTGAGAAGTTCCTTTTTTTAATGCTATCTTCAGATTTTCCTTATCCAAGGTGACCCTTAAGTGAGAAATATGTGCTATGAATCATAAGGAGTGCTTAAGGCACAGCATATCTTAAGGAAGAAATTGTAAATATTTATTTAAGTTTTCCCCTTTTAATTAAGTTGGCATTTCTGGGGTATAACCCACGATTGACGAAATCGATTACCTTCACAGTAAAACATATAACGCCATCTAGTACGCGTGTAGTCAAATATAGCAAGTTAAAAAATGAAAATTGGTACCAACTTACTGTTCTTGCTAGATTAATTAAGAAGTTAATATTAAAATGAGGATCAAACGTGGAACTTACGAAAATCTTACAACTTTACTAATACCTTCTAAGAGTGTGCGGTGAATAATTTTAAATTCACCGCGCAAATGTATTGATGTGTTTCCCTAACTTACCGACCACACTGAGGTTGGCAAGACGGCGGTATGAAGAGAGGACGTAACGGATTGATAAAAATAATAAAAAACTAGTTTGTAAGAAAAAGTGTGTTTTAATTAAAAACGAGAACTAACTCGGCTACAAGTGCTTTAAAAATTTGTTATTTCTTTTAACATTACATGATTTTCTTAAAGTGATTTGTTTTTACTGTAAATGCGCTACTGGAATCCATAATTTTACTGTATCACATTGCTTTCAAAATAAAAGCTATCATAATCATATATTTCATTATTTAACGTACAAATGTTACCCTAGATACTGTTGCATAACACGTGTGGGGAAATGTAGGGAATTCTATGTTGCTAGCAGTGGAGAATTTGTCCATGTCAACGTGGCAACACTGTGATAATAATAGCTTCGAATTTACTTTTCGAGAATATATTTAATTCGTGTTGACTATATTCAGTAACAAATTTAAATTTGAATTATGAAAAAGAATAATAATCGTGACAATTACGCCTACCCCCTGGGGAGTTTTAAGATATTTACCTTCAGCATTCGCCAAAATAAACTGTATTATGTTATTAATTATTATTTAGCTTCTAGGAACATTAAAAAAAATCAATATTTTTAAAAACAATTTATTTCACTATAAACTGGGGACCACTCCAGATCAGCCGCCACTGGTGCATAATTTACTTAAACTACCGTCATCTATGAGTCATTTGCTGAATTACAATAACAACAAGTCAAGTTAATCACAATAAAAACAAAAATATATGAATTTACTTAATTTTTAATCCAGTAACGAGTTCAAACAAAACTCTTTATTATTTTATCAATTTTCAAAGCGATAACGGGTGAATTTTATCATTTTCGAACGTGGCGTCAACGAGTTCGGTACGTCAACGATCCTGAAGTTGTTTATAGACGCCATCGATTGTTTTCGAGTGACAACAAGAAAAAAGCAAACAGTCTGGTCGCAAAACTGAGAGTTTTCGTACAAAATTTCGGTGTTCGAGCAGAAAGATGAAGTTTCAATACAAGGAGGAACACGCGTTCGAGAAGAGGAAAGCCGAGGGCGAGAAGATCAGGCGAAAATATCCCGACAGAGTACCCGTAAGTAAATACAACGCAACTAGAACAATGACATAATGAACATGGAGAATCTTCTTCGGTTTTCGAGACGTTTTTGGCGTTGTCGCGGATCGTCTCGCGTATCTCGCGAGATTTTTAACGGTCTCCATTGTCAAAATTCTATCGCATAGCGTCCTGTCAAAATGATATTTTTAGTAATATCCCTTGTATCAGGATAATGGCAATGACGTGCTTGGTGATTGCTTATTATGATACATATGTCCGTCTTTGAAAGTTTGCGATGGCGATAAAGTCACCTGATGTTTTTAATCATTGTGAATCACCGAAAAGAAAATATCTCGAAATTCCAGGTTATTGTTTAGAATTTTATTTTTTTTATAAAGCGTCATTGCGAAATCAAATGCAATCTTTGTGTAGGTATGATTATGTTTGTTTGTCGAGTAACACTAAACTTATTCTCACTTTAATCTTTTTTTTTGATGTGAGAATCGTGAATTATTTCGAAATTATCACCCACTACGTGTATAATATATCACAAAAATAATTTTTGTAGGGGACTTACCCTGTCTTCGTGCTATGTGTCGCAGAATAGTCACCTATTATTGTATAGGACGCCAACTTAAACGCCTGAATTAGCAGAATTAAATATAATTGTAATTTGTACGAAGAAATGGTAACCTCGTAGACCTTAAAGACCTTAAACATAAACGGATTTTATAAATCTTGTACACTGCCGTTCGGAGAAGTTCGGTCGGTTGGTAAAAAACATGAAAAGGTTAGACAAACAAACGAAACTAAAAACAAAATGCAATTTTGTTGTATGTACAGGTAAAAAAGACAAAAATAAATAAATAAAAATTTATTCTGGCCTAATATAACATACTGAACATTATTTTTTTTTTTTCATCGAAAAAACCTCCTTTGCTGTTAATCACCGCTCGAACTATTCTAGGCATTCTTTCGATAAGTTTTGTTAAAAGGGATTGTGGAACATTAATCCGTTCATGTTGCGGAATATTCCGTAAATGTTCTTGTGAAGTTGGGCATATTTTTCTGATCCTCCTGTCCAGTTCATCCCGCAACAACTCTATCGGGTTCAAATCTGGGCTTTGTGGGGGCCATGTCATTACTTTCAGGGTGTGCTGTTCTTCTTGGTCGTTTAGATAGTTCTTACTCACTAACGCAGTGTGTTTTGGGGCGTTGTCATGCATGAATGTAAAGTTACGGCCTATTATACGCAATCCTGATGGCACTGCATAATTCTGGAGTATTGTAAAATAATTTTCCTTCCTCATTACACCCTGCACTCTGCATAAATCTCCCGTCCCAGCAAAGGAGAAACATCCCCGCACTAACACAGGACTACGCCCTTGCTTCACTGTTGGCGCAATGCAGTTCGGGATCACTTTTCGATTTTAGATCTTCAGACATAACTCGTCGATTTTGCCCAAAAACCTCAAACTTTGACTCGTCACTCCAAAGCACGTGTTTCCAATCATCTAACGACCAATCTCGATGAGAACGGGCCCACCGTAGCCGTTTTGCCCTGTTGCCCCGACGTAATAAGGGTTTTCGAATGGCAATGCGTCCATGAAGGTCCGCTTGTTGAAGTCGACGTTTTACCGTACTCGCCGAAACTTGTTCTTCACGGCCGCGATTGACTTCGGCTGCTATTTGTGGCGCTGTTAATTTTCTATTGCGTTGGCTTCATAATACAATTTTCAAATCTTCAGCTTTTGTTGTTTTCCTAGATGCTCCAGGACGAACGCGATTTTCTATAGTTCCAGTTGTCCGATATCGCTTTACGATGTCATTTACTGTTGAACTTCTCGTATTTATTTTTTCAGCAATTTGTCGCCCCGAATATCCTTCGAACAGCGTAATAATGCGTGAACGTTTTTCTACACTGGTAGGCTTGCCACGTGCCATTTTGAAGTAAATTTTCTTAAAACTTTCGCGCAAAAACGACAGACGCACGCCAACACACGTTTAACAGTAAAATGAAGCAAATTTATATCTTTACGCCCGTGCTAAATAAACAAGAGTGATCCTGCGGTATATTTCCTAAATGTATTGTTCGTTAAGAATCCCCAAACGACCCGTTTCGAAAGATCGGCACTTCCGGGAAATTCTTGGAATGATAATAAAAGGGACTTTATTGTGGTCGTCGCAATATTTCTACTTTACATAATAATTTATGGCTTTAATCCCTTAGAAAAGAGTGTATGCTCAATATTTTTCTAATTTTATGTATTAATAATTGTATACAGTGTGATATAATAGATTTTTATTGTATGACCGAACTTCACTGAACGGCAGTGTACATAACAGTCTTCTTTGCAGCGGTGGTGCAGAAGTTAGTCTGAAAAGTTTCCACCATAACATAGAAACGAGCGCATTTCTTTGTCAAATTCACTTTTATTTCTCAACATAGTCTCCTTGTAAGTCTATACACTTTTCCCAGCGTTGCTTCCATCTCCTTAATCCACCTAAATAGTAGTTGGGATCTTGTTTTGTAAAATAGTCAATCACGAACGTGATGGCGTCCTCGTTCCATCAAATTTCTGTCGCCGGAGCGAGAGGAAGCAGAAAGAAGTCGATGGGGACCAATAGGATGGGTGGTCTATGAATTCAAACCTGAATCAGGAACGTTTTTGGGATTTAAATCGGGTTTATGCTTAAAAAAAAGGTAAGCTTGAGTGTACCGAGCATATTTTTATGCAAAAAAGGGCGTCTTCAATAACAAACATGAAGAAATTGACTACCAAATTGCAGCATTTTGGTGCTGTCTTTTCTAGTAAATTGAGTGAATCCGCGTTTACTTACTTTATCACATCATCACTCCACGACAATTTTGTATATCTGAAGACGTGTGGTGTTAGAGCTGCGATCCCCATTTCTGCAGATTGGTGACCTATTTTGCTTATAAATCCAAGAACTCCGCTGGCCAGGCCATCTTCGAGCGTAAGTCTTATACTAATCGACGTGAGTTGAATCCAAACTGATAGAAAAGCATTTGATTAAATCAACTTCTCTCATTATATATTCCCTAACTGCACAGCCCATAATTTCAATAAATCCATCGCATACTATCGCAGTAAGGTAGGAAACAGTGCCTTTTTCTGTATTATCTTGGTGGTTGAAATGGTCGTTCAAATATGGGTCCAGCTGTGTCAAGAGCTCAAGTGATACGAAATAACAAAACTTTTGATCTACTTATGAAAATTTAGCCCAAATTTTTCCAATAATTGAAGCCTTCAATGAAGGGGTTGGCGCACTTTGTATTATTGTAAGCGGAAAAAGAAAAGGTGGACTCTCAAAATGAATAGTTAACTAATGTAGAAAATCGATTCTGTTTGTCATTTGATCTCTCGCTTTTTTTTTATTATGTGGCCTCCAATTCTCGAAGGAGGGGATTTTTCGTTAAATAATTAACTAAATTGCTGTTATTTTCTGGATCTTTTATAGTGCTGTAGTAACGTGTTGGTTTTGATTCGCTGCGTTGTCTGGATCTTCATCTTTTCTGGCGCCTCGTGATCCTATTGGTGCTGGATTTTGGATTTGGACTAAAATTCCTAACGTCTCTTGGAATTTGCCGCTTTAGACTTTAACCTATTTAGCCTAGAGGAGTTCCCGACCCCAATTCTTGAATTTTTGTTACGGCGACCGCTAAAGTGGAACAAAACTTTCTTTTTCTTCAATGCTGCCGCTTTTTCCTTCAATTATATAAACAATACATGAAGCATGCAAGCATGTCGCTATATAATTTGTTTGTCATCAACATAACTATGCGTTTTACACACAAATAACGGTAGCCATGTTATTCTTCCCATAGCCGACAGAGGCGGGTACACGAGTAGACAAAAAGGGGTCAAAATGTACAAAATGTACTTTGCTCCTAATAGCACTAAAAAAAGTTTCTAAATGATCCCTCTACATTTTTGAATGATTCCAAATTCAAATATTTTTTTTTTAATATAAATGCTTTTGCTATACTCTTACTAAAGGTCTGAGCAGCCAGTTTAACTTTCATCTTTTCTTTATCTCATATCTGGCCGTAATCCCTCATCTTGTATGTTGCCATTAAATAATTTAAAGAAACATCGGTAAAGAATTATCCTGCGGGTATTTTCCAGAGCCCCCCATTCATTGCTACTAACATCAAGTTTCTTTCCTGCCCATTGCACTCGCTTAATTAGTGACATTTCATCGAAGAAGAAGTTGCATAAAGTTTTTGCATTTTTATTGTTATTGTGAGCAACGAATGTAGTGCATTACTCATCTGTTGGTTTTTCTTTTTCAAGATAGTCGATAATATTATCTCAAAAAACAATTTTCATCACCTTCCCGACCAATGGGACAGTCTTTGCCTTTTTCGGAACCGATTCGCTCTTCCCCTGTTTTGGACGAGTAATGCCATCTTCATGTTGCGACTTGAAATTTTTCAGACTACCCTTATACGGTTACAGTTCTGGATCGATCTGTATATAGTGTAGTAAAAACAAAAGGAAAAATCCTTCTTTTGAAGAAGTAATTATCTGACAAAAGCTATTCTTAAAGAACTCATGTGCATATTTTGTTGAATTTGAATAAGTAAATAAATAAAATACATTAGTTTTGCTATATCTTAATTTAACGATGTATTTCTCATATTTACCAGGTTATTGTTGAGAAAGCACCCAAAGCAAGAATTGGCGATCTAGACAAGAAAAAGTATCTGGTACCATCCGATCTAACGGTAGGTCAGTTCTATTTCCTCATCCGGAAAAGGATTCATTTAAGACCAGAGGATGCCCTATTCTTCTTCGTCAACAATGTCATTCCGCCAACATCAGCCACCATGGGTTCGCTGTACCAAGAACACCACGAAGAAGACTTCTTTTTATACATAGCTTATTCCGACGAGAATGTATATGGCTCAGACATGGCGTTATAAGAAGATGAGAGCAAAAAAAAAGATACGGATGCAGAATAACTTGCAGAAACAGTAACTAATAATAATTATAACACAGCAAATTTTAAAACAAAAAAAAATATAATTTTAAAGATACACAAACACGTACGCAAGATATCCCTTCGTAACAGAAGTAAATATAAATTCTTTACATAAAATAAGTATTTTTTGTTTTTTTGTTTTTTTTTTATAAATTTCGAATTTAATTTTCATTTGCACATTTACAACTTACAATAAGTTTCAATAGTCAGATATTATTATTTGTTATATTAGCTCTTATCCAGTTATATTTCTTAGTTTATTTAAGTTTAACGTGGTTTCTTAGTGATGGCATATGTGATTGACGTCTTCTAACAAATAGGCCAGAATTTTATTCATAATATTAAGCGAAAGAAAAAGGAAATGGGAGGACAAAATAGGGTGTAGCCAAAAGAGAATCTTATTATTTTTAGATGTTTTTGTTTCTTTTACAATTCTTAGCATAAGTTTGCACTTGGGAATCCCAAAAATAACAAAAAAATATATACAAGATACAAAAAAACAAAAACACGTATATGATAAAATTGATGTTAACTTAGAGGAAGGAAAAAATGTATAAAAAAAATATAAAACAAGAAAGCAAAAATCTAAATATCAAAAAAATTCAATGTTGAAAAAAAGGCAAAAAAAAATCATAAAATTAAAAAACCCAAAATGAAAACCAAAAATTATTGATGTCTGAAAAAATGCTAAAAAAATGTACAGTGAACCAATACAAGGAGCCAACCCATTGGCCCTGTAACTGTTGCAAAATACTTCAAAAATTATTCAAAAAAATTACAAAAATCTCCACAGAAAAAAAAAAACAAATTAAAAAAAAATTGCTTTAATTGTAATAAATGTAATCTTAGACTTTGCCCCTTTAGTAACGTTCAATATGGTACCCACACTGATTCGATGGTGTAGAAAAGCAACAATTCTATCTTATGACGATTTTCATTTTTTTTAATTTTAAATTCTGCTGGATGTGGAAGAGACGAAATAGACTCTCTTCATGGACAACGATGTGAAGAATGTTTGCGTTCCAGTTGTATCTTTTTTTTTTTTCTTTACTTGCTAAAAATTTTTTGTGTAACTGTTACACAGTGATGTATTTAAAAGATATGAAATATACCTAGATATAGTCGTTAATTTATAAGTTAGTATTGACGTGATGATAAAAATGATGAAAAAAAATTTGAAAATGTGAAATAAACATATTCAAAAAAAAAAAACCTATACTTTTGGTTTTATTTCCTATTAGAAACCTTCGAAAAAGCAACAAATAGAAACTCAAGCCATCGAAATATTTCCACTTTAAAGACGAGATTTAATTTTTCAAATCAAGGATTTCGTATCCGGTGTGGATGCAATGTAAAATTAATTTTTAAATATATTTATTGTTTTGGTTTCATTAGATTAGATTGTTCGTTACCAAAAATATGTAGGTTATCGAAGGAAGCAACATTCAACGGGTAAACAGTCAACATGTTTCTGTAAAAATGAAAAAAGTGAATGAGATAAGGAAGTTATATCTGTGTGTTGTGCAGCAGATCTGTAGTGATGGTAACGTTCGAATTTGTCATTGATAACGATGGGACACCTATGGCTTTCGCTGGAAACTAATGCAACTTAAGAATTTTTCCAACCGCACAGACCACATTCCATAAAATTTATAGATGGGGTGTACACGCCCATACGGAAAGAAGCGTTAGGAGCAGTAAAAGCTGAAGAAGAAGAGTGTGTATCAGAAGAAGGAAGAGGAAAAGTGGCAAGAAAAGACGACTTGCGCTGGATATCATCCAGCAAAAGCTCATGCAACAATTGTACAGGTAAATGGTGAAGTAATATCGTGGCATGGCAACGATTTGTTCCAACTTGTATTATTAAATTTATTTTTTGTAGGTGGGAAGAAGCAATAAACAGAGGCGGTACGCGACAAGAAAAGTTGCTAAAAATTTCTCAATTAGTACATAATGAATTTGTAAATGGTATTGATTTAGGTGCCATTATTCATGGGATAATTAATTTATTTCGTCAGATTTTTAATTCTATACATTTGATCAAAAGCAAAAATTTAATTAAAGCAACTAAACTATTGGCAAGTATTGAGAATCTACGAAAATAAAATTGCAGGTGCCCTACTATTGATTTTTTAGACAATTTTTTCCCTTGAAGAAGACATCATTCGTCCATCGAAACGTTAGACTAAACATCTTACAGTAATTAAAGAAAATATCCCACTATGCTTAAGAGCTTTATTTTTCCATGTATACATACAGTAAGCACATACCTTAATAACAAACAGAAAAAAAAATGACGAACAAGGCCTTGAAGTTGTACGTACAAAATGTAAATAAGCGCTGTATTCTTTAAAAAAAAAAAATTAAGCAGCTGTGGACTAATTGTTCGTAGAGTTATGGATATTGTGAATCAGCAAACCAACACCCGGCAACGTTATAAGGAACCATAGGTATTTACCCAAAGTTAATACGAACGGAGCAATCACATGGTCAAGTCTAGCTAAAACCTATTTAAAGAATCTAGAAACACTTAGAACAAAATATTGAGGGTCATCAACGCAGCACCATGGTTCCTGAGCAACCGACAGACTTTCTCTGCAAGCTAGTTAAGTGTAGGCTTTCACGGCCGTAATCCATAGTAGAAATGTTTTTCGGGTGATGTCGTGTAGTTAATATTTTACTTGACGTTTCGCTGATCATGCTGGCAGCTTCTTCAGAAGATTTCTAAAGAATGCTATTGTTGTCTTTTGCTCCTCGTTATATATCCTATTTCTGTTCCGCTTTGCTGATCCATAACGGTTCCGTTCCGCTGAATCGCGTCGTTCGTTGTATGACGACTCCGTAGTGCTAACTTCCACGTGTTGCTGATCTTGTATCCATCTTCGCGATTGAAGTTGTTGGTGTTCTTCATTATTTCTATCGATTCGCGTATTATCCTCGGGTAGTAGTGGCTGGTCCTGGCTGTAGCTTATGCGGTGGTCTCCTTGTTGGTGCAGGTGTTCTGCTACTGCAGATTTTTCAATATGCCTAAGGCGTGCGTCTCTCTCGTGTTCTTTCACTCTGCACTGAATACTCCGTCCTGTTTGACCGATGTAGCTTTTTCCATATTCCATTTTAGTTCGTATCTACCTTTTGCTTGTAGTTTCGGCAACACGTCTTTGTTAGGAGGGAGTAGCTGGTCGATTTTGGTCACCGTGTTGAAACGTGTGATTATGTTCTTTTTCAGCCTGTCGGTGACTCCTGCTGGTTGTTGTTGGTCTTCGTCTTTTCTCTACTCTCGTGGCTTCCTTATATCTTTTGTACTGTAGCCGTTCTTCTGCACGGTCAGCGAAACGTCAAGTAAAATTTTAACTACACGACATCACCCGGAAGACATTTCTCTGCAAGCTGTCCTTCGGATCTAAGAGCAGAGCAGATCTTTGCCAATTCCTTACGATTATCTCACCGAGCCGACGACCACCTATAAATTGTTTATAAAAGCGATAGAAGAGGAAGGACAGTTTTTGTAGCAGTGGAGGCATCGATTTCGATCTTTAAACCAGTATTAGTCGAAGAGAGGAAGGTCGACTCTGACGGTGAAGAGCCCAACATAGCTACAAAAAACATGGTCGAAGGTCATCAATTTTCAAATATAAAACACGAAGCGTTGTACAAAGGAACAACCCAACGCCGTATATAATTCAAACCAATATTCTTTAAATCGCAACATATTGTTTGATATTCGGAAGGGTGACAAACAGAAAGAATTACAAAAGTAATACCGCTTTAATTATATTATATAAAATAGAAATAATTCTACAATACAATAACAGATAGATATGTACTAAATATATTAAATATATAAGTATCTATAATATATAATGAGCAAGCATAGAGTTCACTCACTAAATTACACAATCATAATGCTGCTACCATTAAACAAATAGATTTTTTTTTACAGAAGTAAAATGGAAGGCACTTAATTAATCTCAAGACACAATTGTTCTATTATACTGGAAGTACTTTTATACACGTATCATTTTTATTTATTTATGTATATTACCTTTTTTTTCTATGAATTTTCGGTAAAGATTATTTTCTACGACATCCACCAAAAGCAAGTAATCTAATTTTATTTTTAATTTATTATTACACAAACACAATATACAGATGATCAACAATATTACAATAGATATTGGGAAGACCTTGTAATCGTAATAGTAGGCTTACAAAGAAAATTGGAAGAATTAAAGGAAAGTTCCCGCAACTAATTCGGCTGACTGCTTGCTGGTGCCGGAGCTGGGGCCTGGGTGACAGCCTGGACATGCTGCGCGTTATTTGAATCCGACGAACCTGTGGATCCTGAGTCGGAAAAGTGAGATGTGATTGAGACTAAAAAAACATCGTTTCGAATCAGGCCCCCCAAACTATTTCCTGTTAATCGAAGCACACGGCAAAAAAGCAACGAGCATATGGTATATGAACGTGATATGGGGCGATAAAATGATGAAAAATACGCAAATAAGCGTTAGTGGTTTATTCGTGTTAATTTCGCTTAAGATGGAAAATGCATCTATTGTTCTTGTATTTTTTAAATAATAAATCAAATACGTCTAGCGTGTGAAGATAATTCCTTTCATGTATGGTAATAAATATTCCGAGGCAAGTGTTATATAACACAAAACTATATTCAAGTATACAGGGTGTTCAGTTTCGGCAGCGTACGATACAAGTTTTTTTTTTATTATTTTTTTTTATAGAACATCTTATATATTATTGCATTTTACGTTCCTTCTTTTTCAATCCATATCCGTCTTCTTCAATATTCTCTATATTTCATATCGATTTATCTTGATTTTTGAGATAATTGACAAAATTTGACCGATATCTTAATCACTAAAGTTCTGCACTTTCCGTGTGATTCAGAACAGATTCGTGTTTTACCGACTCTCGGGGAAACCAGGGGGCAACAGGAACCCATTGTTATGAGACGAATAAACACGAGTCTGTCTACGTATAATGAAGCGCACGAAAACTGGCGAACTTTATTTGATTGTTTTCTAAAATGATGCGATCAGATGCACAATGAAAATGTAAAAATATACCAGGTGTTCTATTTAAAAAATTGTTTCACTGATACGAGATTCTGAACGTATCTATAGAAACCAAAAAGTTCTCCATGGAACGGAGTTCAAACTGAACATCCTGTATAATCTATATCTCTTCTACCATTCGGTTTTGTCTAAAAATTTCTTCTGTTTTTCTGCTACTGAAATGTCTTTTTGCTTCTTCCTAGATTAAATTTGTTTTTCCCCTAACATAAGCTCCTGGACAAAATTAACACATCATTAACATTACGACATGAAAGGAATAAACAATGTTTTCATCTTAAGCAAAACAAAGTGAATTCAATTGATAACTAGATTAATTCATGGTTTTTACTTTCAGTTTAAATGACTCCAGATCAATTAATTAATCCAATTAAAATCTTTCGAATGAAGATATGATCGCTAAAGATCGAATTAAACCAATTAAATTCACTCAATCTTATAACTGCGATAGTGTAGTTTTTAAAAACAATAGAAACAAAACATTGCCAACCTATAGATTAATTTTTTTCAGAAAACCACAACATTATGATAAAAAATAACTCGGCAATAGTGATTAACTTGTTTGTAAAAACTACATCCGACATGATTTCCCTTTGCCCCCACCGAAATTTCAAAACTCCGCTGAGAAAAATAATGTTAATCAACAACAAACCAGGCAATACAAAACAATGCAATTTGATCTGATAAGTACTTATGAGATAGAATAACAATAAAACGTAGAGATAAGATAAGCGAAATACTCACCAATTATAATAATCAATATAATCAAGGTGATAACACCCAATATGATCATCATTTTTAAATTCTTCCACCAATATTTCCTCTTCAATTTCTGCGCTTGCTGTTCGAACCGTTTTCCACCTTCTTGCAACGCATCAGCACGACTATCCAATTCCGATAACTTCGTATCCCTTTCTAGGACCTTCTCAACGTTCACCCTCATAATTCCGACGACTTCGTTGACCTGTTGCTGGGTCTGCTCCAGCATATTGTTCTTAGGTGGGTATTGACTCCCTGTAGGCTCCATTTTTTAACGAAACGTGCTGCGAATAGTTGTTAATTAGCAAAGGAGATGCAAAGAAAATAAGTTAACATACAGAAATATTGAAATAAGCTAATTAGAATTTGCTTACTAGAAATAATCAGAGTATGACACATTGTTTGCGTATTACCGCATCGAAAACGGATATGAAACATCGTAAATAAAGCTTAAATTAACTACTTACGGTCTAAATTAAAAAATCAAATCGTGGAAAATTAAACGAAAAGGTGCGAAACTAAAAAGAAAATAAATAAACAGGTGAAATCAAAAGGACGTAAGGTCTACAATTTGACGTTTTATCTTGTTGTATGATAGATGATAAAGAAGTAGGATTGCCAACTTTCGATATTGAAAGTATCTCTATTGTCAAACATAGATTTTCAACAATTATTATAGTTAAAGAACTTTGTTTTTGTTTTTTGTTTAGAAATAAAGTAATTTTCAATCAAAATTCTACCAGATTATTTCTGATAAACGCGTATTACAGCATAGAAAATTAAAAAAATACAGAAATTATCGTAAAGTTGGTAACGCTGTAATGAGGAAATTAAGAGGAAACATCCTACCGGCTAATTGCGGAATTATAAATAAAAGAAAATCTTTTATGACGCAAGCAATTATTTTTGAATATTTACAAAGCCCGTTATCAGATTTTTATGATAATTACGATAAAAGGACACCTTGCATTAATAAATAGCCTAATATTTAAATTAATCTCAGATAAAAATGACGAATTTACGTGAAATCTTTTGAAATCCTTTGTACGATAATACAGATACGTTCAAAAGAAACATGACTAACAATATTTACCTTTAAAATATCCAAAATTAAATTATATTTATTCAATGGCTTATTTACAGCTATCGAAATGGAGAAAATAATAGTTATCGAAATGCCTTACCTTATTCCTTTGAAATCACTCAATCTTGCGAAATTGCTCTGTTACCCCGACACTTTCTCCGAGAAATAATAATAAAACGCCTTAAAAACAAACTAGAGCATGGAAACGTAAAGTATTTAATTTTGAAAGGAATGCGACGTTGGATGTGGTGTTTATTATGAAATTTTCGCAATAGCAAGTTAATTGGAAGTTATAATTAAATTCCGTGCGAAGAACATGAGCGCGCGACGAGCATAAATTTGTTATAGAGCAATTTAGTGATATCAAATATATGCGATAGGTACATATCTCGGGAATCAAGTTTTTATTGTCCTAGTCGTAGGATATTTATTTTTATAAATATTTCGGTTATTTAGTAGAGATAGTGTAAAATAAGATATTTTTTTTCTTTAAAGCTACTTTACATTCGCCTAATTTCCTTTTTTTTAAGATAACCTTGGGTAGAATTGAGATTATCACGAATTAAGTAATAAACGTGGGATATTTATCGCACTTTATGGAAAATTCTTCCTTGAAAGTTTTCATCGTATTTTCTTTAATGGCGCATAATGCTTTGCGTCTTAATAAATTATTATTTATTTATTTTTATTATTATTTATTTTATTATTAGACTAGAAAATTTAACGAAAGATAGGGGTAAAGATCTGAGACAATACTTACTTATTAGGCTATAAGCAGAAGGGATAAAACAATCACTTGCTACGTAATAAATCCACAACAGATATATTTTTAAGCTTTTAACTTTGTTTTAAATAGCTTTTTACCAACTGAATATTCTATTTAATAAACTTGAGCAGAGCAGCAAATAATATAAGAGGAAACTATTTCCAATATGCTACTCTTTAGTACTGTCTAATGTTGATTATCGTTATCTACAATCCATCCCATGCCTTAACTCGGAATACTCAGAAAAATATCAAAAGTATAGAAAAAAGCGGATCACATATCTCACTTGTTTGAGCGTACTGGGTGATTAAGAATGCAAAATCGCAGAAAAATTCATTTCTCTGTATTTATTCACAAAGATCTTGTGGAGGGGTCATCCAGGTATGTCACTGACATAGTGACTCCAAGATGATAGGAATTTACATGTTGGTCTACGTGGGCGTAGCCAGAATTTAATCAAGTGGAAGGAGCAATATTGTGGAGACTTTCGGGCCTTCGCTGCCCCCCTCTGTCTACGCCCATGTTGAGCTATCTTTTATTTATACATCTGCTAAGTGGTACAATGCCATCCCTAGAAATTTAACAAACAGTAGCGTTTCATCCTTTCGCAATCAAATAATGAAGTTACTTTTAGAGAAAGGGATATCTCGCTTATTGTAGGTAAATATATGTGAGGAATGGTGTAGATGAATTTATTTATATTTGCGTAATACAGCGTGTCCACCTAGTGCGTGGACGGAAGATAATTCCTTTCCTGGGCGATTTAGAGAAAGTTTTCGAAATAAAAAATATTCGTAGATATGCACAATATAACATTATATCCAAGTAGACAGGGTGTTCAGTTTGCGCTGCGCACGATACAAGTTTCGTTATTTTAACGGAACAATCTGTATATTACTAGATTAATAATGTTAGATATCTCTCTTCAACTCATGGTAACTTTCGTAAATATAATTTATACCTCTCTATCTTAATTTTAAGATAATTTACATAATTTAAGATTTTTGCAAAATGCCTGTTTGTTTAACGGCCGATCTTACACGCTGGGGTGATGATTTAAATTTTAAGAAATTGAGTATTTCTTGGAGATTTATCCAATATACAGAATATGCATTTACATTTTATTAAAGCGCATACTACAAAGTTTACAACGAAATAGAACAATCCCAGCCACTGGCGGCTGGTGGTGATGTAAATTATATGTAAATGGGAGGTCATTTACAATACTTCGACTACTTCGCCTATTTCCGTTGGATATCGTGTATATTGTGCTCCGTACCCGCAGTGTTGCCAAATCTGGGGAAATTTCACAATTTCTGGTGATTTTAATACCAAAAATCTGGTGATTTTTCAAATACAGGAGTGTTATTTTTTCCGAACAGATGTTATTTATTGCAGGCAATAATTTATAACACCAAAAGATAAATAAAATAAATGTCCACTACCATCTGGTGATCAATTGCTGTGGCTGCAACATTAAGTTGAAGTTTAGGCGCAGTACAGGGAGGATACAATAATGTCATTCGGCCATTTTCATTTGAATATTACTTTCAGATTTTTTACTGCGTGAAAGGAGAAAAACAAAATTTTTTTTTCAGCCTAACAGAAAAATATATTTGGAACAAGATTCTTATACATCACCTAAATACGTAATCATCTACTACTAACAAAAAAAAAGGACTTGTCTTTCATTGCGATTGTACGTTTTCTTTTTTTTTTTTACAAATAATTAATTTCCAATAAATTTACGTATGTATAAATAATATAATGATCAATATAAGACTTTGGTGTTCAAAAAAGTAATAATAAACGTAACAAAAAGTCATAGGAGCGGGTTACTACATTTACTATTAAATATTACAGATACGTTAAAATTAAAAATAGGGAATCACGATAGCTAACTTTTATCACTCCGCATGCTATTTTCCAACGATTGAGCTGCATCACGGTTCTCCAGTTGCTTCTTCCACATGTCCGCATACATGCCCTCTTGGCCGATCAATTGTTCGTGTCTAAAAACGAAATCGATTACAAAAATCGTACCGACAGATGGAGCTGATATCGAACTAACCTCCCTCTTTCGACGATTTCGCCATCTTTTAACACTAAAATCTCGTCGGCGTGGATAATAGTCGACAATCGATGGGCTACTATGATCGTCGTATGATTCGCGCACATTTTATTCAGCGAGTCCTATTAGAAAAATAATAAAAGGGAAGTAAAAAATGCGTTGGATGAATATTAATGAACGGACCTGTATATTTCTTTCGGTTTGAGTATCCAAAGCGCTCGTTGCTTCGTCTAATAGGATGATTTGTGGCGCTTTTAGTAGAGTTCTAGCTATAGCTACCCTTTGTTTTTCCCCACCGCTCAAGCGGAGACCTCGTTCGCCAACCTTGAAATTAATTATTTCAGATGAAATAAATTATTTGGGGGCAAGGTTTTTATACAACTGTCTTACTAGCACCAAATGATAGCGTCAGAATGCCAAAAACTATTATCAATAAAAGAACGTGCTACTACTATATACAGGGTGAGGCAGAGAATCATCTTTAACTTTGAAAATTAATAAAAGTATTGTCGATGAAAAAGAAGTGCTGGTTTGGCTTGAGCAAAATGGGTTAATAATAATGTTTGTAATCAGAAGAGACAATTAACAATACTAGAGTGGTTGCAGGTATTTATGAAATGCCAACGAAGACTCTCCAGTTGCTTGGGAATTTAATGGACCGATACAAATTCACAGCCAATCTGCTACGAGACAGGGGTCTCGATTGCTATAAACAAACCGGGAACAATAATTTGCTTGGACGGGAAATATTGTCTTCAGGAGAACGGGATCTTACATCTCCCCCATAAGAACCCTCGTCTACTGCAGTTTCCGGTGTGAACTTAGATTAATTTAAAAGATTTAATTCAACATTGAAATAAGACGCTCTTGACAGAAATAATACTAAGAAAAAGCCTTATTTTATAATTTTGTTTCATCTCAATCCTATACCTGAGTATCATAAGCATCTGGGAACGTCAATACTCTATCATGGATATCCGCACCTCGAGCAGCTTGATATACATCAGCATCTGTTGCTGAGATCCTACCATATTGAATGTTATATCTAAATGGAAAATAAGAAATCAGCATTTAATAAAATCAAATTAAAAAATTACTTTCTCATATTTACTTTATAGTATTATTAAATAACACGGTATCTTGGGGAACCACCCCTATAGATCTGCGAAGAGACTCCTGCGTGACCGTTTTAATATTCACACCATCTATCACTATGGAACCAGATTCTACATCGTAAAATCTGAATAGCAACCGGACAATTGTACTTTTACCGCTTCCAGAAGGGCCAACCTAATAAAAAAGGAAACACGTGAATCGATAAAAAAGATTTTATATACACGAAAAGCGCATACCAACGCCACAGTATGTCCAGGGGGTACTGTGAAGGTCACGTTCTTCAATACCAACCTCTCGGGCATGTAACCGAAGCTGACGCTATTGAATTCGATGCTTCCTTTACGCACCGCCAGAGGACCAGCTCCTGGTGCGTCTATAACTTCCTGTTCCTCTTTCATGAGATCGAACATGTTCTCCATATCGACGAAATTCTTTTGTATTGCTCTGTTAATGAATGGGCACGCTCGTAAGGGTTGTATTAAAGTTATTTTTTGAAATGAGAAGATTGTCCGCCATATTGATGTTGGCGAAGGATAAATTTTGCAATTATGTAAGTTTAATTCGAGCAAAGTTCCTTTCGTAATTTAGAAAAAAAGGTTTGTTTCTAACAGAAAGGAAGACTTACCTATAATAAGTTCCGAACCAATTCAATGGCACGTATAACTGGATGATATAACCAGAAAATAGTACGTAGTCACTGATATGCCAATTTTTACTATCCGTAACAACCAGATGGACACATAGCAAGCTTCCAGCCAACAACCCAGAGCAAATTATTACGTTCTGTACGGTGTTAAGTATGTTCAATGTGAATATACTTTTGAACTCCTCCTTTTGAAAGTCTAAAATTGCCCCACGGAAGGCTTCTACTTCATATTGTTCGGCTCCGTAATATTTAACGGTTTCGAAATTCAAGAGCGAGTCAACGCTCCTAGCTCTGGTTGCGTTGTCCGCCAAGTTCATCCTTCTTTGGTATTTCGTCCTCCATTCAGTTACAGCAACAGTCAATACTGTAAAGATTAATCGATTTTATTATTATTAAAAAAAAAAAAATGGAAGGTTTGCCGCGATATTTCGCATCGTTATATTCGTACTTCATTACAACTTTATTTTTTTGCTTCGGTATGTTTTGTTTATCACCGTCATGGTAACCAAACAATACTAACATCAGAAAATAATCGGATGCAAAACTCGCGTTTTGTCTATTAAATTTATTGTTATTAATTGCGTTATTTAATTCATACTTTATTATTATTTCTTTGTCTTTGCGGACATTCTCTTCCGAATAATGGATACTTTCGAACTCACCTATATATAATATCATGGTCACAAAAACGATTAGCCCGAACCATATATTAAAAGCCGCTACGAAATAAGACACGGCCACAATAATATCGATAATCGTCGGAGCAATGGAGAAAAGAATATAATTCAGCAGGTTATTGATGCTATCCGTGCCGCGGTCCATTATCCTAAGAACTTCGCCAGTTTTCCTCGATAGATGCCATCGCAATGACAAGCTATGTAGATGCCTAAATAGCTCCACCTGCAAATCCGGAAAAACGCTATCGATAATTAAAAAGGTGAAAACGATGTACGCTTGAGGGCGATTGTATATCATACTTCGATCTCCCTAGTCGTATACTGTTGAATTTTGATCCACAAATAGGTTCTTAGGTTGTTCAGGAAGCCCATACCGCCAGTACCGCCGCCTTGTAAGAATTTGAAGCCCACGTAGATTAATACCAACTCCCATTGGAAGGAAATTGGTGGCCGAGTCATACTGTCGGCTAAAAAAAAAGAAAGAAATGGTTACATATAGAATAAAATAGCGTTTTTTTAATAACAAAATAATTTTTTTTAAATCACAAACTTCCCTTGAAAAATCAAGTGTGCTTGCGTTTGACAAATTAATATCGATAGAATGATTTAAAATTCTCATATTTCTTAGGAATAAGTATTCAAAGGGCGAGGCAGCAATCATGCTGTTTTTCAAAAGGGATTGATTTTCTCTCTCTCTCTATGTGGACAGGCGCATTGTGATAAAGAAGCAACCAGCCAGTTCCATAATTGCAAGAATTAATTTTTTTTTCTCACTGCATTACAATATTTGCAGATATTGGTTCGCTATGGTGCTCGGAGAAACAAATTCTACACGAACAACTCCTTTAATGTTAAGAAAACAAACCATTATGGACTTCGCTTGACGTGCTGCTCTTATCGGTTTGGGTGATGGCTACTGACTGGAGAGTCTTCGTAACGGGTCTTAACACCAAGAATCATCCCATGTGATGACTTTTGCAAAAAAAACGAGCCTAGTTTGTGCTTGTTCTTTCAATTCTTTGCATACTCTCTAACAGTTCTCCTTCATCTGGTCATCAAATTTTGCTGCGACGCGACGCGCCTTATGTACAAATCATCAGTTAAAATTTTTTGGCGTAAGCTCCAGAAATCCCTGTGAATTGCTCCAATTCGTGATGGTATAGCCCATTTTTATCGTCTGTTCTTGATGTTGCGGGACTGCTCGAGAGGGGTTGACCTCCAAGTGACGTTGAACGGGATCAACCAATCGCGCATTCTTACCTAATCTAGAGCTTCCTTCCCATAAGCTTCTCGAAGCATTGAAACTGTTTATAATATATAGAATATGATTTCCGTTTCCCTTCTGATAAGCATGGGAAAGAATTCCGCAAGGATTTATTAATGAGCTGATAGAGAGCATGCGCAGAAGACGCTGTATCATAAGCACAAGGAAGCCCCACAAAATATTAGAATTTGGCGCATTTAAAGCTATTAATTATTTTAAAAAAAGATAGCTTAGACATATTTTTTAACAATTAATTAATGATTATCATTCAATTATTGCTTAAATGGTTCTAAACGGTTTTAAAAATATATATTTCGCTATATTTCAGCCATCTCTTGTTCTTTTTGTAAAAAAAAAAAATTGATTTTAACTAATTTTTTTTATTACTGGACCACTTCAATTGAATAGCAGTGCGCTTTAAAATTGTTACAAAAAGAATTAATCTATGAGAAAAACAACTCACCTATATATCCAGAGTATATAGGCACGTACAGATTAACGATACGTCCTCCGATAAGCAGCAGAAAACAGAAAATCACCCTCATCTGCAAATAAAAATCCTTCTTGGGCCACAAGAACGGTGCCAAGGTTCGCATCTTTTTCCAAGCATTCTTCCACGTTGATTGGTTATCGTTCGGTTGCTAAAAAAAAGTATAGAAAACGAGAACAGTAATGACGATTGTTTACTCTCATTGCGAAAAATCATAGACGTCACTCTAGAAACCAGCTCAAAACTATAGAATTTGAGGACTTGATTACCTTTACTCTGACTTTGACATTGCGAACTCTTATAAAACTAGCATTTTTCGGCCTTATCGGTATGTACTTTTCATAGACATTCTTTTTGTGCGACATTTTGGATTTTGACTGTGGTAGAGATCCCAAAATAGGAGACGATGACGGTTAATTTGTTCCGATGACGAAAAACCTTATGAGGAGGTATATGTATATAGGAAATTTTCAAAACTGACAGATGATTTTGTCAATTTTATTAAATTTGAGTGTTAAATGTGAAAAGAAGAGGTAAAAAATAAAAATATAAGGGACCTAATTGCAGCTTCCTCATTATATCCGTGCGAGACCTACGCTGATATTACTGAGAATAATAAAAACGGTTAATATAGTTTAAAATTTTATTTTAAATATGTTTAAGGTAATTCCCTTTAACTGTAGCATATTTGTCCATTCTCTCCTTTCACTTCTTAAAGACCAGCAACCTTCTCTTGAAATATTTGAAAAGGACGGACGAGGAACTGGATCAAAAGTTACACAATGGTAAATCAAGCGAGTATGGTAAATGTTCCATTATTTTTATACCTCTTTTACAAACTATCTGGTAAGATGCTAAACCATTTGAAATCATTTGATGAGCCTATTGGTAACATTCAGATTAAGAGCAAAAAGAACCATTGTTTTTATTTATTTAATTTGGGAAAATAAGCCTTCTTAAAAAAATATTTTTTTCTCCTTTTTAAGACGAACCCCCAATTTCTAACGGATACTGGAAAAAATATACAGTGTGTTTTTAACAAAATGTAACAAAAAACAAAAGTTGCAATTTTTTTGACTCCGGGTAGATACGAACAACTCATTTGTTCGTAACCAGCGGGTACCCAAAGGAAAACGTTCTGGCGCTAGGAACGCACAAAGGCACCAGCAAGCCAACCATCGTCGCTAAAGAAGGTTCCGTTCGCTTTGTGTAAATTTGTTAGTGATAGTTGTTTTGTGTGCTCGTCGTCTTTGCAATGGCTGATTCTCGTGAACAGAGCGCGGCCGTAATGTTTTGCTTCCGGCTCGGAAAAACTGGCGTAGAAACTTTTGATTGATCCCAAACCTCAAAATTGAAAAAATTCGCGAAATCACCTTGAAAAATCGTCGGCACCCCATTGAAAAAGGGTGGTTACCAAATTCGTACCTCGACTGTTGACTGTTAAACAAAAACAAGGCCGTTTAGAAGCATGCTGTGCTTTGAAGGAAGAGTTCCAAAATAATATAAAGTCATCGCAGGTGATTAATCATGGTGCTACGGTTACGATCTTCAAACGAAGCAACAAGTGGAAGACTGCAAGTTTGCTTCGCCCCAAAAAAGCTCGTCTCTTCGATGTGAAATGAGTCGTTCATTCAGAGTTTGTTCCAGAGAGTTGGACACTTAACCAGGTGAGAGATTGCGTAACAGTTTGCGACGGAAAAGGCCTCATTTATGGCAGTCGGGCGACTGGTTCTTTCACCACGATAATGCTCCTGTTCACACAGCCCTGTTTCTGCACTAGTTTTTGACCAAAAATGGCATGACTCTTATGCCCTATGCCCCCTTGCTCCTGCGACTTTTTATCATTTGCCCGAAGGAAAAGAGACATCAAAGAAAAGCGTTTTGCCGACGTTGTTGAAGTGAAGAAATTAAATGATATTTACGCATTGATGCGAATACGATGGGACAAATATTTTTTGGTTTCTAATAATGCACAGATAAACTACAAATACAGTTACTTTAAAAGAAAGGAAATAAAAAAAAAGTTCCCGTATGGTGCAGAATTTTCCATGGACACTGTGTACGAATTAAAAAGCCAAAAAAAAACTTTCCCAAGTAAATTATATGTACACTCCTCTTCTTCTTCTAAAGATAAAAATAATTTTATAAACATGATAGTTCTTACCTGCGGTGCAAGATTACTCGTCGAATCGTGCAAACTAAAGTAATCAACAGTCTGCATTATACCTGGCGCTTTAAGTCCAAGTACGAACAATATCAGACACGAAATATATCGTAAAATAAATAATACCATTTCTATTCGATCCGATAGACTGAAAAAAAGGTAAATAAATCGCTAAATCTCGATGACTTACCACTATTTAAAAACAATACGTACTCTTTCAACTGAAACCACCAACTTTTCTTCCCCAAATTAATAAACGCTAGATTCTCGGCGATGTATGCCATTGACCAAAATAGAAGTAAAACTAATCCGTGTCCACGTGTCGGAACTGACGGTAATAAGAATTTACGTTCTTTGTTTACGACTAGTAACGAATAGGGATACGCTATTACTGTTAAAATTAAATTTAAAATCTAAAAAGGATGCTTTAAGTAACGCATTGATTAATTCCATATGTACTTACCATATAGCCATGTATTGCCTTATCGTTTAGCAACGTTCCTTGCAGAGAAAATCGTACGATTTGTAATAATGGTACAAATAACGTAAAAAATATCTGTACGCCGTACAATTTTGATTTAACAATATGGTTAGGTGACACCTCCGTTCCATATTTCCTGTACATGCAAATTTGTATCGTGCCGGCAATTAGGAGGAATCCGTAGATTACGGAAGCAGTGACAGTATCGAGGAAACACTCCGACAGTCCGTGATCTATCCATATCTGTGAGATATTTACTCCCGGTGGGCAGTATTTCATGGTTGCAATACGCTAGAATACGAAAAAATAAGTGGTACGTTACAATGACATCATCAGTTTTGGAAATATGATACTCACTGCTTAAATTTCCTGGAAAATTTATGCTAACATGCTACAAAGCAGTAGAAGGTGGTGGTCCGTTTAATAGATAAAAATTGTTTTTGCTTGATCATTTAAATTGATAACATTTTCGTTGGTGTTTTATAGATGTAAAAGTGAGGTTATATCAGTTTGACAAAAACCTGATTGATAAAATACAATGACGGTACAAAATACAGAACGATTAGCTTTTCGGAGATTATCGGCTTGGATTATTTTTTTTAAATATCCAATTAATGTATTCTTTATTAATTCATCGTATTAAATTATTAAAATTAATAGAGCTTGAAAATATGTATTTTTGATAACTTATTAATAAAATAATTTTTATTGCTTATATATACAGTGAGCTTCAAAATTAAAATAACATCAAATAATCCCTTGACTTCTTATTCTCTCATCAATGCACTAGAAGAAAGGGGAATATACAACAACACATAAGTATCGGCACCCTCCGCACCACACAAGCTTAATTTATTATATCAATTAATTTATTAATTCGTATATTAATTAATTATATTAATATTAATTCGTGTCCTCGAAACGGCCGTCCCGGACTAATTATTATATTACTATATAATAAATTAAACTTGTGTGGTGCGGAGTGTGCCGATACTTATGTGTTGTTTACCATACTACGCCACAGTCCTTGCTATCATTATTGGGAATATACAATGAAAATACAAAAATTATCATTTAATGAGGCATCCCACTCCTGCAAACCTAATCAGTAATTTTTCTTATTTTGCGATGATTTGACACAAAATTGATTTAGTTTCTAGAAATAACTACATTATTATACAACTTATTATTAAGTAATTATTGCTAGTTTTACTGGCACGAATTAAAATTTAATTTGGAATTAACTTAAGAATGCAACAATAGCATTTAATTGAATAGAAACACTATCACAATCTACATTTCGACATAATCCGAGATTAAATTTTAATTTAATGTGTTCATGTTATTTGGCATAATTTTTTTTAAGTAAAAGCAAATGGATAAGCAATAATTTGTATGGCACTGTATATCTCATATATATATATACGCGTAATAACTAAAGCTCCAATTTGCTTAATAAAATCTAAGGTGTGGAATACTATTGATCTATCGATAAGAATGTTGTAAAAAAATGCTTATATATAATTTTTAAAAATATATTTATTTGTTCCACATCATGTAAATTATTTTTTGTCCATGTTTTTCCATGAAAAATGCAAATTAATTTAATTTAAATATAAGCGATCTTGAGATATCTAATAGTCATTATTCGATATTAAAAGAATAACCAGTACTTTTATATTTAACAAAAGCATCAATAAATTGAAAAAAAATATTTAGAAATTCTAATTACAATTTTTCAGGATTTACAAAAAATAATTTCCGGCGTTTATCTTATAAAAACGATATAGGAACGAAATTTTAAAAAATTATATTGCAAGTCAAAAAATTTTTATGTATTTTTAATATTCAAAATAGCGTTTAGAATAATAAATAAGCCCTAAGAAAAAAAAAATTAAAAACAAATTCTCCCATTTATGAATTAAAGCCGGTACCCTTCTAGTAAATCAATTGCGCCATCTAGTCAGTTTTAATTGGACTGTTGTAGCTACGTATAATAGGTTGCCTATATGAGAGATGTTGAGCAATTCTTTTCCAACAATTTTGCATGGTGGAAATCGTTTCGCGCTCTTTAAAAAAACCAGTCTTCGCCGCGTCGAACTCTAAAACGCATGACCGGTTTTAAATCCGACCGAAATTTAAAAAAAGCCTTCGTCCGGATAGTTCGGAACCGGTAAAATTTAATCGCCACATTCTAGGCACCTCGTCAACGCAACAATCCGATCTATTTTATTGCAAATCGTAAATGATATCTGATACTTCTCTGTAAAATGAGGAAAAAAGTTGTATCTATTATCTCGTTTCACCGCAAACAACATTAAATTACAAACTTAGTAGACAGCCTTATCAGTTAAAAATATAATGTACAGAATGTTCTCTATTTGTTCTTGAATTTATTAAGTGTCCGGCAAAACAGTATAATTAATAATTAGCAGCTTTATTTTATTTATCGCGTTACTCACGGTTTTCAAAAAGACAAAAACTAAGAATAAGACGCTTTTACAGTTTAAAAATAGGACCATTAGTGTTAAAACTTTTTTTTTTTGGCACGGGAAAGGTGCGCGAAACCGTGGAGATCCTAATAGAAAGCATGGAAGAGAAAATGAGTAAGTATGCAAGTAACCTACAGACATAGAATGCAGAATTCAACGTACGTAAATGTTTTTAATGAAATATTTCGCAAAATTCAATTAGCATAAAAACTAAATCAAAATATTCCAGGCTATCGCCATATTTCAATAAAAAAAAATCGAAATTAATTTGATTTTTTTTTCTACTTCTTTTGTTTTAAAACCTATCGCTTATGGAAAGTTTACTGACGCAAATAATGATGACGCTTTTTTTCTATTACATGTAAATTTTCTGATGTAAGATAGCCCTTGTAAATAAATATGTTAAATAAATATAATGATTCATGTGATGCACATCAAACATTCACCTATTTAAATGAAATTTTGTAGATTTATGGAGGAATTCAATGTAAAAATAGTGAGAGCTTGTTAAAGGAGCTTTCTTGAAAATGTTACGAGGTTCGTAGATTTTTACAACATTTTTAGCACTTAGCTAGTGAAAAAAAGCTTTGCAAAAGCTATATGACATCCTTTTAAGTTTTATGATTAGGAACATTAGTTTTAAAGATTCTGACTGCTTAAGAATTGGCTAATTTAGCTAAATTCATATCGAACGTAATCTGTAGAATAGATAGCAATATTTGAATAGACGATGTCCCAACAAAAAATTATTGACGTCAATACAAACCAGAAAAAACCTTAAAATTATATGTGAAGCATAATATCTGATAAATCTCCACTACAATTCCTATTATTTTATTGCACATATTCCAGTTAATTTCGCCAATAACCACACAAATATTAATTTTTAATACGTGTGGTGTTAAATCGCATGATCTGGGGGGCAACTAATTTCACTATTTCGGGAAGTTACACACCCAGGAAATTTTCCAAATTCTCTTATTTAGTTGTGTGGCAAGAAGCGCCATCCACAAAAAAAGATAAGGTCCAAGCACATCTTGGGACGAACATCCACATTAAATGGTTACACGTCGAGGATAGAGTGGTTTCACCACACTCTCTCGAGGATTATTAACGTAACCGCCGATGTGATAATGGGTTTCGTCGCTGTTATCATCTTCAATCAGCGCTAAGTTCTAATTGGCAAACACACGGTGGTTTTGGCGGTCCACAGGCTTCAGTTCTTAGGTCAATTGGATTGCATACAAGCATGCAGGCCAAAGTCTTTTGTCATAATTCGCTGCAGGGATGCTCGATTCGAATTGAGGTCTTTGGACTTTCATTCATCCTCAGCTGAACGCACATTACGCATAATGCTCTCTTGATATCAAGAATAGAACCAGTCCGCTCAAATTCTGCAATTAAACTCTTAATTGGTGTATCACTAGGCAGTGATTTCGAACAAAAACAACTCAAAGTCGACGCGAGTGTGGAGCTCAATAGTACACTCAGATAATTTAATTTTATAAAGATGCGAAACTTGTATATACAGCCATTCCTTATGCTTCACCGGCCACGAATTATAAGTAACATAAAACCATCCTGTGGTTACCTTCGTTTCCAATAAATGGAGCAAAATATGGCTCGAAAATTATACCATTATGTGGCCCTTCTATCTACGTTAGTAGTAAGCAGACGAACTTACGAACTAACCCGCGTATAAGGAAGTAAAATTTGCCCAGAAATTCTTAAAAATTATATTCTACTTAGGAACTTACGTGGAAGTTATAATAATAAATTCTTTGGAAAAAAATAGAAAACGATTAACATTGCAAGCAATCTATTGATACTTGTATCGTAAACAATTTTTGATGATTATTTATTACATTTTAAAGGAAGAATGTGTTAGTTTCACATTGGCAAACAAATGTGAAATATCTTGGAACAATGTCAAATGTAGAATAGAAATTTTTGATGTCGTTGATTTTTAAAGTATTTGGTACAAAGTTCAAAAAAGTTCCAGCGATTGCAAATTCGTTTTAAATGACATATTATCGCTAAAAGATTAAATTGATAGCATTATTGAATGGTTATTAATTGAAGTGCATCATTTTACCGATTAACTATTAAATAAAATAAAATATGCAATGCTTTAAATTTCAAATAATTAAGTGAAATTAAAGTTAAAATAACGAAAATTAAAAAAAGAATTAATATAAAAAAAATATGTTAAGTTAAAGATCCAATTAACAATACGGCTTCTACTAATTACATTAGCATTAGAGGAATAAGGTTATTACCTATTTTTTTTTAATTGTTATATTCCATATATCAACGTACTCCTAATAAATAGCATAAATAAAGATTAATTTTTCTTCATTAATACATTAAACGTAATTTTAGAAGGTCACAACGAAGTGTACATTTACATAAATTAATTTCAAAAACTTCTTATTTACTAAAATAACTACAGTCTCGTTCAAATCTATTAGCACACTCTGGTTTTAATCCGCAATTAAAAAATCAACCGCCTACAATGAGAGTTGAACCCATATAATTGGAATTGTTTTGGGTATTAGGTAATTATTTAAAAAAACATTTGGACGCATTATAGTTGGGCCAATAATCCTTTCGGTTTGTAATCCGGCATGTGCGTTGGGCCAATATAATGCGAGCAAGGGATTATAGGTAACTAGAGGTAATTTACTTATGAAGATAAATATTTTGTCTATTAATTCCAAAAATAAAGAGAATTTTTATAGTTTCTCTCAAACATTCATAATATATCGATATTTAGTTATTTACGAAATGGAGGTTGCGAGAAGTATAAATATATAAGTTATAACGAATAAGGCAAGACATTATTGATGTTGAATAATTATAAATTTTATAAGGCAAATGTTCTACAAAACGGAACTGTGCGCTGGAGGTGTACTAACAAAAAAAAACAAGGCGTTCCGGAGATGTCTGAGAAATTTTGTGAAGTTTTACGCTCAGAATGTTGCCATAATCACGACAAGGACGCAAATCTTGAAAGACAGATTTTCGGCAACAATGTGAAGAGAAAACCTATAGAAAACCAGTACGAGAAACCTTAGAGAAATTTAGTGCATACGGCACTAAGCTGGTCTAATTAGCTTTGATGGAAAACGTTGTTAGACATAATGTGTGAATGTGCAGAAAAGGATCCCGCCCAACGCTTCCAAAATTACAAGAAGGAGTACTTTTGCCTGTAAAAACATTGGGTCCTCTACCTAACAAAGAAGAACCGTTTGTACTAAGGTGTGACGGCGCATTTGAGTTTTTCATGCAATTACTTACGTTGCATGGTTTTAAAAACGGGCGTTATGTTCCTTTAGTTTTCTGCTTTTTACTAGACAAAACCCAGAATAGTTACCAACAGTAATTTATTACGTCAAAAATGTGGAAAAAGTGGTTAATGCTGTGAGCAACAACATGTGGCCAGAATCTCTCACAAGCACGGTATGGGAAAAGTCAGTGGATCGGGTTGACACAGGGCTATGAGAATGATACTGACATGGGGCAAATATTGAAATATCTTTTTGGGCTTCAGTTTCTCAATTGTAATGAAATTGGTGATGCATTTTCCTTTGATTTAGTTCCAATTATGCGTAATAATTCCAAGCTACAAGAATTTTGCGATTACTTACAATTAGTCAGTGAAAGCTCCAAATTTCTACGCCAAATTTAGGCAAGTTTATCTGCTTCACTTTGTAGAACAACGAATACCCGCGAGTTATTTCAATTTCCTTCAAGTTTTTATTCCCTTCATCCAAATATTTTTCAGTTAATTGACCGTTTATTAGATTTTCAAAGCCGTCGTTGTGTTAAAATAAATACAGTCAATAAATGTCAAAAGCTAATCAGATCTAGCATCAGAAAAAAGCAGACTTATATTGAAAATAAAAATTAAAAAATATTGTTGATAGATTTTTCAGGTAAATTGACCTAACTATACGGCGCCGCTGAAACTTTCAAAAGTACCCCTCAACTAAATTACCCGAATATTTTCGACGATGTTGGGATTTGAAACAGTTCTATTATCCTCGTATATACGCCAATATTTAATAATTTTAATATGGTCTTCGTTTGGAGAAATCATTAACTCACCCTGTATATTGTTAATCCCATTGATAAATTTCGTGATAAAATCAAACATCTTTCGCCTACTCTATTTAAATAATAGTCTTTATTTCACATTAAATTAAAAGGATTATATTTCTCTGTATTTTGGCCTATTAAATTTATACATGACTGTATATTACCTACGTTTTAGAGCTTTGCGGATTCCCATAGAAAATAAACACGTTTCCAATCGTTTAGTTCAATTAAAAATTTTATTGTACCAGAATTTAACGTACCTCTTTACGTTTATACGCAAACCATTAAAGTTTGAGCCTGTAAATTGTATATACAAAGTGCTGTATAATGTAAATAAAAGTCCATTAGCCAGCGTTTGTTTTAATAAGAAAAAAAATATATTGAAAGAATGAAAAAACCGATCAAATTTGAATTGATTTCTCTTTCTTTTAACGTGTTTATCCTTGAAGTGGAAAAAAAAGGTATTTGTGATATTTGCTTTTAAAATTAACGGTTCGATAATTGTGTACCCTTAATAAATAAACTCGTTTGGTAACTTTTCTACGTCTTAGTTACAAATTGTATATGTACAGCTTCTTTAAGTTTGTGTGTAAGCATGTTTTTAAAGGGTGTCTGTAAACATAGAAAATAAGCTGTACAGGGTGTTCGAATTAAAATGTGTGTAAGGAACGCTCTCTGGTGGAATTTTGTCATAGAATTCTACGCATTTTAGCAAAAATTTACCTGCGTAGCTTCATATTTGATTTATTATATATAAAAGGGACGCGTTTTAGCCTCACAGAAATGTTTACGAGAAAGAAAGAAAACATACAGGTGTTTTTTTATTAAAAAAATGAGATAACATGAAACAAATTTGGTAACCATTTCTTTTGATATATTTTCTAAGATTTCAAGAAATACTTAATTGAATAAGATATAACTCTTCACTGTAGCGTTTACGATGTTTAAAATATCAAAAGTTAAAGAAACAACATTTCCCAAAAATAATAATAAAAATAATAGAGTTCATTGGTACTAGTTGGTGGACAAGAATTACACAAGAAAAAGAAAACAAAAGTAATAATAAATTACAATGTACGAGTTTTGGGTAAATGTGTTTATTTCACAAGTAAATACAGATTTATGTAAATTAAGAGCAGGTAGAGCAGCTTCAACACTTTATCCAACAATAATCGTTTTGTACAAAGAAATAAACATAGTTGTCTTTTTTTATTTAAATTACTATTTACACTACTCTTAACTAAGGCTCCATTTTTAGATCTAAGGTCCATCCCAGATGAAAGCTTAAGAAAATCTTAAATTATATCAATTATCCCAAGAACTATGCTAAATAGGTACAGAGAATGTTGAAGGAATAAAATGAAGCGAGGCATCTGAAGACGCAATAATTTACAAGGTGCTCAATTTAAGAAACCGCTCTTGGATCTTTTAAATTTTTACAAAAACAATGAGATAAAAGAAGTTTTTTTTTGTATAAATCGCTTTATTATTTAAAAAAATATTCGCCATTACGATTTATACACTTACACAATTTTTAAAACATTTTCCCCACTCTCAAGCTGATTATTTGAATATTTTTCATCTAAATTGATCATAGAAAGAAGTATATTCCACACACGCATAAAGTGAACATACTGTATACGAGTCTTGGGATCTATTTTTATGGTCACCCAAGAAGAATTTTATATATCTTCGCCAAAAAATAATTTTTTTATGGTGTATTACTAATTTAACAGGGTGTTCCAAGGTGTCTTTAATGCTGATTAAAATGCCATTAACAAAGAAAAAAATTGCATAGTGTATTGTCAAGAAAATTCACATTTTAATATTTTTTCAAAAATAAACACTCTGTATATACAAACAATTAATAATTTATAATGTAAAATGTAGGAAAACAAAATAATTAAGATCATTCGTACAACTACAAAATGTTTCCAGATAAAACAACAAACATATTACTTTTGTACCTTCACCATAGAAGCTGATTTTCCCTATTTCCCTATTCCTATTTTAGAACTCAAACTTAATGTTTTTATACTCAACTTCGCAGTAGTAAACGCGGAAAATGTTGGGAATTCGTCTAAATCCATTAAAGCATTGTTAACCCGGCATTTCTGGAATTTTCTATGAATTAATTGTTTCCTTGGGAAGCATTCCCATTCAAAAATTATAATTTGGGGGGAGAAAATTTGGTGTAATTTTCCAAGAGCTTTATTACTATCAATGATTGTTTTTCACAAGCTTCTGGATGTTTGGTACTTATGCTTAAAAATTTGATGTCATTGGTTGCTTCTGAAGGAAATCAGGAAATACGTCCATTTTGATTTTAAATGAATCTCGCGCCAATTGAAATTGGCAGCTTATTTCGTCTTACTGAAACGTGCCGTACTGAAGTCCTACAATTCATTTTTCAAATGTAGATTTTGCGTGTGATCCAGTAAGTCATTCAGCTGTGGAAAGGATGAAAAATTGGGCTGCGTCATACGTCTTCAGATTGTTTTAACTACCATTGTGTTTACAAAGCAGCGATATAAACCGGATATTGTTCCCCTAAGCCATTTTTCGAACAGTTCATGGACTGCTTACCACGAGATGGCGTACGCAAGAAGCGCTTTGGGAAACTGCACACGTAAAGGATTCCCACAGGCTTAGCATGATGTATATCACAAAATACATCAGAAAATGCTTAAAAATAATAACCAAACACATAATTCTAAAATGTTGCGGCATATAAAATACTCTCGGCACCACGCTGATGACGCTGAATAGGCAGAAACATGTCCCTGGGCAGTGTATCTTGCATTGCGTTTGCCATAAACGATTTTATCAATACCGTGAGGCACTTTGTGATCTGTTCTTTTAAGTTTATGTATTAACACGCGTCTCCTCCAATTTTCCTGCCGTCCAATAGAATATTTATTCCTTTTCTATCATGATTAGTGCGAATTTTATGACGTTGAAACGGTAAACAACACATCAAAGAAATATTGCGCTAATTATATGACATGACGTATGATTCCTATTTAAATAATTACAATTCCAATAAACACATTGCAATTCTTATATACACAATGCGGATCTGCTTGTTTGATTATGTTACTTACGTTGGTATGCCTTTATACGTAAGGTGAATTATTGTGACTTTATTTAAATAGCTGGAAAGATGAATGGAATTTATTTGTGTGCATTGAAGCTCTCTCTTGACGGGATCTCGTGATCTAGATGAAATGATGTTAAGCAAATACGTTCGACAATCGTTATCACATATGCCATACCTCACAATGTCACTTGACTTTTATTATTTATTTTTAATTTTTTGACGAGAAATAGGAGCAAATACTTCGAGAGAAAAATATATTTGTTCAAAGTAGATATTTTTTTTCTAATTGATTAATTGGTCCGATAGGCAGAGTTATTATTGCTAATTAGTTGCTTTTAAATGCAGTAAATGTTGATTTATTCTCTTGTTAATGTCGAACATAGGAAACAGAAAAAGTCAACGTCTTCGCCTTTTTTGGAATCGGTTCACCCTTCGCACTCTAAAATTTTGACCATGCCTTGGCTTCAGGAGTGTCTTGGTACGTCATCTACGGTTATTAATCGACTCCGAAACTCCAACTTATTCTGCTTAAATTGCTCCATCAGGGCTTTGGAAATATTCATTCGAATGCATTTTTGGTTCTGAGAGAGCAAACGCCGCACCCAGAGCGCGGATAGCATTTTCATGCCCAAATCTCCAGCCAATATACGATAAAAACAAATGTAACATCAGATATACACTGCCGTTCAGAGAAGTTCGGTCGGTTGGTAAAAAACATGAAAAGGTTACAGAAACAAACGAAACTAAAAACAAAATGCAATTTTATTGTCTGTACAGGTAAAAAAGACGAAAATAAATAAATAAAAAGTTATTCTGGCGTAATATAACATACTGAACCTTATATTTTTTTTTTCATCGGAGAAATCTCCTTTGCTGTTAATCACCGCTCGAACTATTCTAGGCATTCTTTCGATAAGTTTTGTTAAAACGGATTGTGGAATATTAATTCGTTCATGTTGCAGAATATTCCGTAAATGTTCTTGTGAAGTTGGGCATATTTTTCGGATCCTCCTGTCCAGTTCATCCCACAACAACTCTATCGGGTTCAAATCTGGGTTTTGTGGGGGCCATGTTATTGCTTTCAGGGTGTGCTGTTCTTCTTGCTCCTTTAGATAGTTCTTACACACTAACGCTGTGTGTTTTGGGTCGTTGTCATGCATGAATGTAAAGTTACGGCCGATTATACGCAATCCTGATGGCACTGCATGATTCTGCAGCATTGCAAAATAATTTTCCTTCCTCATTACACCCTGCACTCTGCATAAATCTCCCGTCCCAGCAAAGGAGAAACATCCTCACACTAACACAGAACTACGCCCTTGCTTCACTGTTGGCACAATGCAGTTCGGGATCACTTTTCGGTTTTAGATCTTCAGACATAAACTCGTCGATTTTGCCCAAAAACCTCAAACTTTGACTCGTCACTCCAAAGCACGTGTTTCCAATCATCTAACGACCAATCTAGATGAGAACGGGCCCACTGTAGCCGTTTTGCTCTGTTGCCCCGACGTAATAAGGGTTTTCGAATGGCAATGCGTCCATGAAGGTCCGCTTGTTGAAGGCGACGTTCTATCGTACTCGCCGAAACTTGTTCTTCACGGCCGCGATGGACTTCGGCTGCTATTTGTGGCGCTGTTAATTTTCTATTGCGTTTGCTTAATAATACAATTCTCAAATCTTCAGCTTTTGTTGTTTTCCTAGATGCTCCGGGACGAACACGATTTTCTATAGTTCCAGTTGTCCGATATCGCTTTATGATGTCATTTACTGTTAAACTTCTCATATTTATTTTTTCAGCAATTTGTCGCCCCGAATATCCTTCTTCAAACAGCGTAATAATGCGTGAACGTTTTTTTACACTGGTAGGCTTGCCACGTGCTATTTTGACATTAAAATCACCAGCTCTAACCAAACTGAAATCTGACGATCCAAAAGGATTATAGAATAAGCTGTGCTTATTGTCCACCTAACTTTTTAATTTTAATTTTTTCTTCCAGAGAAAGTCACTTTTTAAAATTACGCTGGCACTATTCATTTTTAAGCTTGTTATAAACACAGTTACTTGTCACTGCATAAAAACGCCGGAAAAATCTATACTTAACCATCCCTTCTCATAGCTAAAATCAGACTGGACGCAGAAATCGTGCAGCCCAAATGCATGTACCCTTGCTAGATTGTGATTGTAAATTAATACGTAAAAAGTTGAAAGTTTCAAAACAAAAAAAAAATAGACTCATTAAAATGTATTTTTCCATGCGGCAATGCAATAAAAAAAAATGATTATCGCTCTACTGTCTTTCGGGAACTAATTAGAATTAAACGAGGAATAAGGTAAATGTAGTTATCTACAAATTACATATCTCGCGCAGAAAAAAAAAAGATTTGTGTTATAAATTGAATTCCTCCAATGATATTTCAAGTCATCCATTTACCTCAATTAAATCCGAATAAACAATTATCATGCTGACCACATAATAGGATTTGCAATTATTTTCATTATTCATCGGCCTATAATTGATTGAAGTGATAAAATTAATTCCATAGTTATGTAGGAAACCAATTAGAAATTTCGTATAATTTGTTTATCGGCGTATTTCCAGTATAGTTAATATAAGCGATAATTTAAAAATTATCGTTATTTCAATTTTTCGTTAGTCACAAACGGAATGTTACGTTAACTTCAAACGCGTGATACGATATTTACACAATTCCATTGTAATATGTGAAATCAAATTTGAATACAATATTTGGAAATTTGCTATTGTTAATAATTGAGGATTATGTTGTGCGGTTACTGTAGATTTGTTAATGATTAAAAATTACAAGGGTTAGAAAATGATCCAAATCGTGACCTTGCTGGGTATTACACATATTTACAATTGCTCTCGCAAATAGCAAATATTTGCTATTGTCAGGAAATTTTCCTGTTAAATTCTTTTTACGACGTTCCTCTATTAGATAAAATCAAAATTATTTCCGAGCCACCCAACGTTGCCAATTTAGTAGAAATGTAGCATTACCCTTCACTCTTTATGTACCCTGAGAGAAAGAATTGGTTGACTCAACCAAGTTTTTACCGTTTAAAACAACAACATAGAATTGGATCAACTTTAGAATGAATATTCAACCAACCTACATTAGAATGTCGTGCAAATCTGAATCTGTGTTGTTTTAAATAAAGAAGTACACTACCCGACAAAAACATGGACGCGGTATTGTTTTTATTTACGAAACAATGTTTATAGACAATATATAAAATGTAAATGAGGGTTATTAATACTTGTTATGTAAATGGTCCATTTATAGATATTTCTGGGTATTTATTGCTTTATGAGGGGTAATTGAGATTTTCCCAGATCAAAATAGGAATTTTAAATGCGACAAAAATTTAGACCACCCTGTGCATTTATTACATTAATACAAACAAAAATGTTTCAATTTGATACTTCCATTTATATGCAGTGATTGTGCTGGTAAAGTGTGCACATTTCGCCACGAGAAATTATATTTCATATAGTGTTTGCAATATGGGTAGAAAAAAACCATTATCCTTGATAGAAAGGGGTAAAGTTCTAGCCTGGCACCAGGATGGTGTTAGTAAGAAGGAAATTGCTCGTCGGTTACGAAGAAGCGATCATTCCGTTTAGAAATTTCCTAAAAGATCCGGAAAATTACGGCAAACCAAAAGGCCAGGGACGACCGAAAGCTGTAAGTGAGCGGGATAAACGCATGATATTGCGGTGTGCATCCAATTCTTCTGCGTCGGCGAGAGTTATTGTAGAACCGGCGGGGGTACAAACACACATACGTAATGTTCAAAGGATTTTAAAGGCGTCACCGGCAATATCGCGGAAGAAAATGTTGAGAAAACCGCCACTTTCGGCGAAACACAAAGAAGCGAGGTTGAGATTTCCTGAAGAGCACGTATCCTGGAAGAAACAATGGGAAAAAGTTATATTTTCCGATGAGAAACGTTTTAATTTGGACGGACCGGTTGGGTACTCGCATTATTATCATGATCTGAGAAAAGAACCAAAAGTGAAAATGACCAGACAATTAGGGGGCGGATCTATGATGATATGGGCAGCGATTGGATTCCGCGATAAAAGTGGGATAGTGTTTTGCACAAACAAAATGACATCTGTGACGTATAAAGACTTATTGCGTGACAATCTTCTACGATTTGGAAACCAATGGGCCGGGCGCAATTTTGTTTTTCAAAAAGATAACGCGCCAATTCATAAAGCAAAAACCATTACTGAACGGTTTAAAGAGAAAAAGATTAAAACTTTACAGTGGCCGGCGCGGTCACCAGACTTAAGCATTATTGAAAACATGCGGGGTGAATTGGCACGTCGCGTTTATGGCGGAGGCAGTCAATATTTCACGGTACAGGAACTAAAAACTTCAACAGTGACTGAATGGCAGAATATCCCTCAAAATTACGTGTTAAATTTATATAAATCTATTAATAACAGACTATTGGAAGTGATTAAGAACAATGGAGGATCTACGCATTACTGATCACTCATTTGTTGATTTTTGTTTTACATTTGCAACGGAGCGTCGAAATTTTCGTCGCAGAAATTGTTTAAACATCGAAGTAATAATTTATTATTTAGTTCATATATTACCGGAGGAGATATTTTTAAGTTTATTTTACTTTTACGAATAAAAACTTAATTAGATATCTTGCTAGTTTCGCAAAGAAATGTTGTAACCCTTAATACCCGTAAAACATCTTACCGCGACTAAGTTTTTGTCGGGGAGTGTATGTCTTTAGATGGAGCTCGATTTACGCCTGCTGTGTCATGTGAATTTTTTAGTTGATCTGAAAATAATATGTTTTGGAGCACAACCAACGCAAATATTGATTTAATTTAAGAAAAATAATTGAACCAAAGCCAATGTGCTCTGTTAAGTTTCAAGATAAAGTTGAGCAGACTCGTTAAAATGTTGAATCAACATATTTTTAGTTGAATCAACACGTACATCGTGGTTTGTTGGACGAACCAATTTCCTTACTCTCAGAGAATATTCAGCATTACACATGTACCAACTTTTTGGTGTTGCTGCTGAAAAAGTTTTACAGCAAAACTCACAGTTAATTGATTCCATTCTTAAAAAAAAAAAAAACACTGAACATTATTTATAAAACCAAGTATATGTGTTGATACGTCTGAAAAATTTGCGTTGAATTTGGCGAAGCTTACAACCATTTTGGTTCTCAGTACATCGCTGTGGTATTTATGTAATTGGAAGATTAGAAGAAATAAACCAATATCACTCTTATCGTGTGTTGCCAAGGTTTTGAAAATGTTATTTACTCTTGTTTACATTACAATACATTGCCTTACCTAATTAGCATAGCTTTATTCGGTCACTAATCGTGTTAATTTCTAAACGAACAACTAGATCTGCAAGGTCCGGTTGATATTGTTTACACTGATCTTAGCCGAGGCTTTAATGTTATTAACAATGGAATTTTGTCGGAAGTTATTCCTTGTTGCAACTTTTACATTCAACTAAAAGAGTTCACTACGTTTCTTACGGCGGCTATAAATTCTTTGAACTTATTCCTTCTTCGCACTTGGGACCCCTTTCGCTTTTATTCTCCCATTATGTCTTTAAACTTGGTTGCGAAAATGTTTGTTTGTTACGTAAAGCGGGAAAATGAATTATATCAATTCAGTGTAATACTTATCTCAAGAAGGTTGAGACTGTTAGAGATCTTTTGTCTATTGTCCTACGATCCTGCAAACTCTCCAATGATATATCTCTTCTGACAACGCTTTGTTGTAAGTAAATTGTAGCATTGAGAAGGTCGAGCACCGCTTTTCAAAGTATCCAGAAGATGCGGGTGATGTGTGGTCGCTGGAACAACATCGAGATGTTTCTGAAAAATTATTCACGGCTCCCTTCCTTGACTCCCTTAATTTGCCTTCCTCAATTGAGTCCTTTATCCTCTCGCTTCCGTTCTACTTGTTCATTACCTTTCCGACGCGATTAAATTATTTAAATTTGTTTATTATTTATGGAGAATGTAATAAAGTGATATCAAGAACGTGCGATAACTTTGTTTACCTCTACTTCGCGGTATCAAGAAAAATAGAAAAAAACGAGTTAAACGAATGATACAGAATTTGAAAAACTTCGGATCGATAAAAGCAAACATTCCAAAACATGGTTTTTGCGAATTTATTTTGATCTGGTTTCAAGGCCACCCATTGGTTTTGGACAATATTATCTGGACGAATGAAGCCAAATTTACGAGAAATGGTCTGCTTAATTCGAATCCCCACGTATTTGGAACGCGAAACTTCCAGAGAGAAGTTGGTAATTTACATAAGGGTCATAGCTACCTTGCGTGTTTCGAAAGTTGCTGGGTGCTGGGTGCTCTTTTTTGCGGAAAAATATAAATAATTTTTTTTTTGTTTTTTGTAAGAGCAATTTGATAAGAAAGAGAAAAATATTTAATTTTGGTTTACTCTGTTAAAGATAGCAAAATAATAGTTTCATGAAACGAACCTTAACATTGAGTGGGTAAAATATAGAGGCTGTTCTTTTTCTTTGTTCTTGTTCAGCTACCTCCAATACGACCCTAAGTACCAAATTATTAAAAATGCTTTAGTAGTTTTAATAGTATATATCGGCTGTACCGTATCGCCAAGTTTTAGGAATTTTTGTTTTTCATACATCGATCGATGTCGTTTTTCGTGAGACGCCCTATATAGGAAAATCTTTGTATTTTAAAAATCAAATAAAAGAGCAGAGTTTTAAAATGTTATTATTTAAAAAAAACACACACAACTTCAATCTGTTCGGATTTCTAGTTTTTTTTTTTTTACCAACCTAATCAGCACTAACTACCTAAAAATACGCGGAAAATTTAAATTTTAAGTTAAGAATACCGCAAAAAATAATAACTAGACAAATTCCTTAACTCCAATCTCAATACGAGTTTCTAAATTCATACTGGGCCAATTGCTACAGATTCTTTCATACGTCTTGTGCATTGCTTAATCGGTAACAATGGAATAAATTAACGTACAGGAGTACAGAGAAAATAGTATTAAGTAGTAATAATGCATGACCAAATGATAGAGGATATCCTGTGCGATAAATTCTTACATTTCTCGCATGCCAAACCTATTTTATTTGATTCATTCACATATATGAACATTTATAGTTTATAGTCTACGTCACTTAAAGAGCAGGGAAAGAAGTAATAAATAAATAATTGGTATCAGTTATCAGTGTGAAGGTGGAAATGGAAAACTTTCTGAATAGATTAATTAAAGATTTTGTACGAATAAAGTATACAGCAAGGTTCTAAAGTATCTCCTTTCTCCATACTTTTGAACCACGAAAGCTAGCGTCTTTAGAAAAAAATAAGTCGATTTTTTAGCATTTCCAGTGTCACCGGAAGCGGTGTCAATTTTCTTATTTCGAATAGAACTTTTTTTCTTAGGTTTTGTTGCGTTGTTACTTTTACGATGGCTTTGGCACCAATCATTGCAAAATTGCTGAATCAATCTTAACATTGTGTAAATCTAAGAACAATTTTCACCTTCTTTGCATCTTCTCAGCAGTTCGCTCTGTTGATTTTATCCTATCTAGCCTCATTTATTTCGCACAAACTATATCAAGAAATTTAAATTTTAAATTGTTAAATGAACATTGATGAAAGATATCGAATTTAATCAATTATGCAGACATCTTCTTGAGGATTATCACTTGCAATACATCATTAAATTCGCTTCAAATTTGACAGACCATTAATTATCCTGCTTGACTTTATCTCCAAATTACGAAATAGATGATCGGGCATTCGTCAAACGCTATTTAACCGCAATAGGTTGTAATATCCAGTAAACTACAACAAAAATAACCAATTGCAACGCGTTTTTTTTACGATTAAAAAGGAAAAACATTAAACAGTCGCCAACATCAAAAATATTGCGCGCGGCAATTCTCTGTATGCGGCGAATTGCTCATTTAACCGAAAAACGTTTGAAATAAAAGTTGCTTAAAATCAAGCGATGTATAGCTGAAGATTAATTTGGGTCTTACACAGGGTGTTTAGTTTCTCTGTATTTGTACGTTGTTTGCAGTATTTTCTCAAAAATTTAATCCTTTATTGGTTATTATTTTACGCAGTTGAAACTGTTTTTTTTTTTGCTCTCATCCTTGGATTCCTACCTTGCAATTCCTTCACCTCAAGTTATATTACGTTTAAATTGGTCGTGGAAAAACATCTTCTTTGGACAGCTATGCTGCTTCTTTTATTGTATATCCGCTGGAGGATTGACAAGAGCAGGGCTCAGTAGGGTACATTTTTCCAGCACAAAGGTTTATAGCGATCATATCATATTTTTCCTCAAAAACTCAAAATTCGAATGATTGAGATTGACTCTGCTTGAGGTCATCTTAAAGAAAGAGGGTCACCAGAACTTGCCCTCTTTTAACTTAAACTTCGTTTCCTTAACGACCTTGTAAAAGTTTTTGTAGGCTTGACCCATGGGTCGCATAATTTTTCTGCCATATTTTATGAATCACAATGAAAAAATGGTTATTAACCGCTGGTATAAACCATAACATAAACTACGACTAACAGGAAGTCCATTATTATTGATGCATATCTTAGTTAATTTTCAAATAAATGTAGTAGGCTGTGTAAGAAAGAAAATATCTGTGTAAATAATATATAATGAATATGAATAAACAAAAATTAAAGCAAAACGCCCGCTCCGATTGTTTATGCGTTGCTGAACTGAATTAATTACTTGCAAAAGTGTCTCGCGTGTTATTTCGCGAACACCAAAAGAATCTATGTCCTTTATATTTTCTGGTGTAGTCGGAGCTTCGCTGTAGACAATCTTCTTCACGTAGCCCCAAAGACATTAATTTAAAGGTGTTAGATCAGAAGATCCTGCTGAGGAGGGAGTCCAGAAAGAAGACTCCGAGAACCAAACAACGAGGACCGAGGACCCCAGGAAGATCATCAACCCGATGGAACTGGAGGAAGCAGGATAAGGATCCAGAAAACCCAGCGCAAGATCCTGCTGGACGTGTTATAAGCCCTTCTAATTCATCTGCTTCTATACGTTTGGTAGCTAGCAGCTACTTTACTAGCACATAATTGCGGATTGAGGTTCATTGTCACTAACCACCAAGTGATATATCTTCAGCTCATTACCAACAAGTGTCTTCATATTGCACCGTTTAAGTGACCATAAAAAAAAATGGTCCAGTTACAAAGGTGTCCCCAAGCATTGAGCGTCTGTCCAAAATACATTATTTGAAAAACTTGGATTTCGCTGCGTCTTGTCGAATATCCTCTGACAAAACAGTTGTAGCGATCCGTGATCTGCTGGTAGCTAATTGTACTTAATACAGATGAAATTTGTTCTTCTAAAATTCTAGATATTAATTTTTCACCCATCTCGAGATTTCGTAGACGTAGGATGGATCTTCTAAAACTGTTGTTGTAAGTCCTTTTTTTTTTCATTTTCTTCAGTAATTACTGTTTCTGGACGTAAATGGGCTTTATATTTAATATTTCGTTCAACAGTAAACGCTGCTTTTGGATGATCAAATGCTGATAAATATCAGCATCGTAGATACAATTGATGTGTCTCGTTTTTACAATAAAAATATGGGAAATGTAAATTAATCTTTAAACATATGGTAATTAGACGATTAATTAGAATTTAACGGTTAATTAGATTTTTACTTTTTTGCTAATCCTACATTTATTTGGAAATTACCCATTCTCTACATTAAACAGAATATAACGTATGGACTTTAGGTATAGGAAGTGTGCTGCAGTAACTAAAATCTGCATCCTTACCTTGCTGAACACCCTGTATAGTAAAATAAAGATTTTTTAGTATTGATGAGTGAGCTTGAACTATTGTCACGGCGACAATTCTTGTAAACAAAAATGTAATAATATATAGGATGTTTTATTTAGGATAAGAAACTTAAGCAACGTATTAGAAAAACACCCAGTATACTTCAAAATAATTTCCTCTAATACATTATTTAATGTTAAGCAGGTTTTATTTGAAACATTTTTATAAGCTGTAATTCATAGTTACCGCACCCTGTATATAAATTATGATCACATTCAGACCTCCAGTACAAAGTGTTTACCGCTTGTAGGTACATTGTGCATTACATAATAAGAATGAATTGTCTAGAAAGCTATATAAAATCGCATTATCCGCGAAGTGTGTAGCATAAAAGTCAACGTTATTGGTAATAAATTCACACTTAGATTAGCTGTGATGTCATCTGTAATCTTCGATTATCTGGATTTTTATCATCGATTTAATAATCACGTAATTAATTTGTTAATTAGAAATTAACCAATAATTTTTTTTAATTTGTGCGTATGTAATTTTCCTTTAAATAATACAGAGCTAAAATGCGATTTTCGTTGTTTTTAAGACTTTTTTTTACTTGCATCAATTCTTTTATGTTTATTTTTATTTTTATGTTGCGCAATTTAAAAGATAAAACTAGATACGAAGAAAAAGTCAAGAACTTATAAAATTGCATATGATGATTGCAACAAAGCAGCACATTGAACAAATGAAACCGATGCTAAGCACTAGAATCGAAGAGCATATAACGCATTACCGCTTTGGAAGAATCGAATCGCCAAGTGTAGCGCTAGAAAGCTTCAGATGAATTAAGCAATAATTTGGCGCTTATAAAACCATTTATACGAAGAAGAATATAATTAGAGTCCAACTTCGATGGACTTATTGGTGTAAAACAGAGACACGGTTATATTTTGTGCCATGGACAAGAACCTCTTCTTTTAATGCAGGCATAGAATAAGATATTTGGCCGTACGGTTGACAATTGTTCGGAATTAATCAAATAATTTGTGTGGTGCGGAGTGAATCGATACGTTAGCATTTCCCACAGCGTATGCAATAGAAAAAAATATTTGTATATTTATTTTCACAGTACATACAACTTATACATTCCAGTAATTTTGTAACTTCCACTTAACACCAACTGGAGAATTATATTAAATAAATCATATTTATTTGCGAGACGTATAACAACGCGCAAGAATATGTATAACACAATTATGCAATCACAAGATAAGTTGTAAGTTTACTCATTAATTATTTAAATTTGCACTTGACACAGAACGCACTGCAAAACGTGACAGGAATAATTTATATTGTGATGGCAATATTGTCCTTATATCGTGACAAATCTTCGAGATTAATCGAGAATTTTAATGGCAGGAATGTATTTATGTGTGCATGCGTAATAATTATGACCGTTGCAGAAAATTAATTAACTTTGAAAATGCACGTTGTTAAATCCTGTAACTATTTTTTTTTTATTCTATTTTCTATGATTGGCACCGGAAGTGACATCAACTTTTTTATTTTAAATAGAACACTCTGTATATTTTTATGTTTTTGGGAAGGTAATAACTTAAGAAGTATAACGGCATGCAATAATAGACCCAATTTGTTTCTTGGGATGCCAGATTCATTCAAAGAGCTCAATTTCCAAAGCATAAATTATTCTTGTAATTTATTGTTATATTATCTTGCATTTGTTATACTTTCTTCCTTTGTTTTCGTTATTTTCGTTTGTTTCGTTAATTATTGTCTTTATTCTATCGAACTTTATTGTGCTTAATTAAGCATTGTAGCTCTGTTTAAATTTGTTAGTTTTTGATAGGCTCAAGTTCTCATTTTTTATGTTTTTTTTTTATGTTGTAATTTTGGCAACAATTACCACAAAGCGGGAACTAATGAACACTGCCTTTGTACAACCGAAAATATTTGAGTTTTGTGAAGTCGGGATACGTAAGGTAACATCTACAGAGTGAATTATTCAGAGGATACGATTTAAATTTAACATAGACATCATAACTTGCGTATAAACTTTCTATTAGGAGGAGGGAAATTTCTTTAAAATCACCCAGTATAGGAGGTAAAACAATATTTAGGAGTTACATTGGACCAGGCATCCCTTTTAGTTTAAAACGCGGAGAATCAAGACTCCTTAACACGAGGTGACGTGTCCGGGAGCGGCTTGGCAGCTTTTGTGGCTGCTTTTGTATTTATTTCGTAGAACTAGAAGAGCACGAAGAACTCTCTGGCTCGTCGTTTCGGAGGGAAGCGGAGTTAGGCGGAGAAGAACACGCGCGGAACCATATTGATGGTGCTGGGTAGGGATCTCCTCGCATTGCTTTTGCCGCGCTAATTTTAGAAAATCACGCGTATAATCTAGTGTTAAGCTAATGTACTTTTTAATAAACATAAAAAAAAAAATTATTTGAAACAATATCCTCACATATCAACGTTATTTACATACAGTAGCAACTTTTATATATTCATTACAGTTATTACCCTTTCGAACAGCCTTTGTTATGTCCATATAAGCTTAACGCTTGATAGATAAGGAGTTAGATGAGTTCAATCTCCGTTTAGAAACGACTCCAATAAACATATGATATTTCTCACGTGAAAATATTTAATTGCCAGGTTATATATTTATATAACATCGACTTGAGCAAATACCTTGATGAGTATCCTTCGCTTTCTTGTTTTAAAAAAAGCAGATTATCGGTAATATTGCCGGGTTTGACGTCAAGATCACGGGATTCGCGTGTCAACAATATGGTGTCGTTTGAAGATCGATGGAAGGTAATAAATAAAAAGGAAGCGCGGATTTGACGGTCTCTTTATCAATCACAAGGAGATAGTCTATATAATAAATTTATCCGTATTGTAACGTTATCGCATCTTAGATCATTGTTATAATAATGAAGATAAAAATGCAAAATATATAATAAAAAAGAGAACTTTCTAGTTTAATTCTTTGTTCTGATATTTCTTACAATTAGCAATTTTATTAATCCGTATTATTAGGTTGAATTTTAAGCAGATCATGTAGCCGATGTCTTAAACATTTGTAACAAATTTTAATGGAAGAAATTCTTACAAATGGTACAATTTAATTAAATAATTAAGTAAAAGAAATTATTATTTTTAAATCTAAATCATATTCCTGCGTTTATTATGTTTTTCCATTGAATCTAATTAAAGATGTTATTTTATTCTGTTCAATTCATTCAATTTATTTTAATACGATTATGTCTTAGAGTTTAGAAAATATACAGTTAAAAAATGATAATAATTATTTTAAAAAATTGTGTTCAAGCCTCATCACTAGAGATGGTGATTTTAGTTGGCACGCAGCGGCACAGAACGTATAAGGTCGGCCGATGTTATATGAAAAACAAAATTGATATTATTTTAAGAATTTACTAGCTTTAATATCATTTGTTACATATTTATTTTGTTATTTTTTTCTCCAATTAGTTATTTGTTAATTTACGTATTTGCCATTATGTTGTGGCAAAACTCATTTGAATTTCTTCTTTGGAAATATTTCAAGGACTTATTATATAAAGAGAGATATTAGTCTTTTTTTTACTAAGTATTATTATACAGTGTGGAAGGAAAGTAACGGATAAACTCGTTATTTTTGTTAATATTTATTTTTTTTGAAAAAATCTCCAAGGAGTATAGCGATTTCAATTATTTTACGTTATACGTCATTTATTTTTAAAATTATGACGCCATCAAATGATTTTTTAAATGACAACTTATATTTTTTTATTATTAATTATTAAGTAGTACTTTTTATTCCGTTTTCAACGGTAGAAAATAATCAATATGTCACATTTAAAAAAAAAATTGAGAAAAACAGTGTCAAAGTTCGAATATTAGAATAAAAAGAAACTAAATTTATTGATCAGAAAAAATTTTTTATTTTTTATTACACTGTAGTAGATATTCTAAATAACATTTCTTACATTTTGAAGAATTTGGGATGATATTAAATGAATTCTTTGCTTAAGATCTTCTAAATTATGCGCTTTATTTTTAAGTACCCCCCATAGAAACAAGTCTAAAGACATCAAATCGGGAGACCTAACCGACCATTCCATCGGATCTCTTCTTCCAATCCATCTACTTGGAAGTACTTGGTCCAAATACCATCTAAGATTATTTGCATAATGAGCCGGAGCGCCATCATGTTGTAGCCAAATGTTATTGTTTGGTAGTTCAGGATTGTTTGCATTGGGAAATAATGCAGCTAATGCAGGCATCATTTCCAACTGTAAAATGGCAGGTATCCTCCTCCAGTTAAATTATTTGCAAAAAAGACTGGGCCTATAATTTGGTCCCCTATAATTCCTGCCCATACATTAACTTTCTGAGGATACTGAGTATGAATTTCTTGTATCCAATGAGGATTTTCCTTACTCCAATGTCTACAATTTTGTTCCGTTTAAACAAAATGTTGCTTCATCCGAAAATAAAACATCCTGTAAAAACATTGGATCACGATTGCAACTTTCCATCATTTGTTCACAGAATTCTTCTCTATGATCAAAGTTATCTTCGGCCAACTCGTGAACCAATTGTAGCTTATATGGGTGAAATTTTTGAGCTTTAAAAAATTTTAAAACCGAAGTGTGGCTTACATTGCAAAGCAACGTTTCTGCTAGTTGAATGTGGATTATTTTCAATTTCTAAAAGCACGTCAAGCTGTGCAACTTCATTTAGTGCCACCGGACGTCCACTTTTTGGAAGATTCTTTACATTGTCGTGTTCTCTAAATTTTTTTCGATTCTGCTAACTGTAGATTGACTTATGGGCTGAATTGGATACTTATCTCTATAAATCTGACACACATCTTGATGTGATCTGACTTTGTCACCATTAACACTTCAATTCTTTGTTTCTCCCTTAATTGCGCCATTTTTATTGATAAAGGACCTTACTAAAAGTAAAATTTACATTAGAACAAGCAAATGACAATAATTTTTCCTTACTTTTAGCAGGTGTAACTATGGACTCTTATTTGTTAACTACACGTTAACTGCGTTTAATTAATTTTTGATATATTTTTTCATTTTTTTTTTTTCAATTGAAGCAAATCGATCATTTTCTACCGATATAGTATAACGTAAAATAGTTGAAATCAAAAGATCCCTTACTTTTCTCCCACCCTGTATATGCATAGGAGCTCTACGAGCCTAGAAAGGCTTGATTTACAATTTTTCTCCATACTCCTTTATTTCTAGCTTTCCGTTTCCATTCCGAGGTGTTTAGCGTCTTTATCTCTTCTTCCACCTCATCTTCCCATCTGTCGCGCGGACGCCCTTTTCTCTTTTTCGCTCCAACACCGCTTTGCTACATTTGTTTGAGTGTTCGTACCGGTGGCATTGTTCATATGTCTTATTCTCTGGACTTTTACTACAGTTTGTTATGCTAGGTTCATCGTCAACCTCTTTAAGGTTTCACTTAGTTAGTTCAGCCATTCAGAGTGTTTTTCTGCAGAATATGTGATCTACATCTTCTCAAAATTTCCGGGTGCGAAATCGTCCCGGAAGTTAAGCAGCAATCAAAAGTTATTCGTTTACGAAGCACTTCCGGCAAAATGATTGCCTGTTTTTTTCGTTATGCTGAAAATATCGTAATTTCTGCTTTGAATGAAATCAGGAAAAATAATCAACAAGGTCGCAGCATCTTTCACTGTGATGATACCAGCTTTCACATAGCACCTCAAGCAATTATTATAGTTATTTGATGGAGAAAAACATCGAATTAATGTTTCATTTTCCGCATCCACCTGATTCGTCGCTTAACGACTTCTTTTTGCTCCTGAATGTGAAACAAAAAATTCGTGGGCTGGGATTTTTATCAATTCAAGAAAACCATTTTGGAGAATTCCCCCATAAGAGATTATTGCATAAATAATAGCTTTCGGCACTTATAATATACAATTGGAACGAATAGATTGGAACGTTATCTGCACCTTTCTAGGTGTTGCTGTACGTATAATATTTTATTATCTACATTCTCCCACGACCCAATATACGTAATTTTTACATCGCCAGATTACCACATCAATAACGCGTACACCCACAAATCTTTTTAACACCATATAATTGTCGTTGAAAGATTATAAAACGCGAAATCAATTTATTGTTTCAGATGAAGTGGGATTTGCGCCGATACAAGCTATGATCGTCAATAAATAACTGCTACGATTACATCTGAGACCTGCCAGGAGCGCTTCAAAGTCACATGTTAACTTCCAATCGCCAGGAAAAAAGTCCTGAGAGGTGGCACGAGTCTACGAGCATCAGCGGATTCACTTTTTCCGCAGATTTCGACGACATTAGGTTGTCAGCATTGCGTCGGGAAGAAATCCGCGTCCAACGGGTAGGGAGGACTATGTGATATTTAAAAACTAGTGCGTTTAACTTTTTTCCAAAAATAACGGCGAAAAATACTTGATAAGACTGTAAGAAGATAGTGGCGATGAAAATTACGCGATTTTTTAGGATGATATTTATTTTCGGATGAAATTTTTTGAAGACGAAAAAAAAATATTTGTGTTCTTTTTATTTTTGGTGCTAAAGGATAATAAGGACGACAATTATTGTTTTTAGTTAAAAGTTAAATAGAAATAATATTGTGATAATAAATCGATAATTACAACGGTGCAGTTTTTTTTTTTTCTTTGCGAGTTGGCGAGTAAACGAGGGGAAAATGGCGAATAATAACCATAGTGAAACAATTGCAGAAGTTCTAGATGGCAGCAATGTCTCAGGAAGAGGATTAGGATATGTGAAAACTCTCGTAAGTATTGCCAAAATTATTTTTTTTAACAATTATTTTTAACATTTAAATCTGCAAAACTTAGGCAGTAATTCTGCTTTTCGACGGCATCTTCACAAAATGATTTACATACATCTAAATATTTTGGTACAAAAAATTAATTTAAGTTATGAGTTGCAGGGAGCTTTTGGTAGTAATGGAAAGAATAGACAAGGCAGCCTTGTCTGCTCTTCCCAGATTTCCTCCACAATCGCTTTCGTCGTTGTATAATAATAATAGGGAGATCCTAAAAGGTTTTAAGAATTTTTTTTTTATTTCTCCCGATTGTGAAAACGTAATTGAACCTGTAAAAATAAGTAATTTTACCAGAAATCGCCCATATAACAGTTGCAGAATAATATGAAGATTTTTACTATTTCTAGGGCGCGGCAGAGAATGTGGTAGAGTGTGGCAGGAAGTGTGATCTGGTTGGAAAAAAATTATTTCTACAAACTCTGAAACTCTGAAAAAAGGTTTTTCATAGCTTGGCTTTAATTTCGCGTTTAGAACTTTTATATCTGGCCGCATCATCTCCATGCACTCAATTTGAAAGCAATATTTTTTTAATAATTGTCTTTATAATTATTTCGTCTTCAATTATCCAATCTTGGTTCATTTGCCCATTCCAAACGGCTTTTATGTTGATCTTGGATAAGAGCAGATTTTTTCTTACCTTACAACCTTCTTGGTAATTGTTCTAGCCGAACTGTTTAGACCACTTTTTGCACTAACTTCTGCAGATAGTCGCGTTTTCTTCCTATTCCAAAAGGAAGGTCTCTCCAATAGATGATCTTTTCTGGCTGTTGTTTTTTTTGGAAGTGTTCGCTTCTTGGTTTATTTTTATAAAATCTGATACTTTTATACCTATTTGTAGCTAATTGAACAACTCATCACACGATTGATTGAAACTATCCCACTTTTTTGAAAATTTGGCCCATGGCCCATATCTTCAAGATGGTTACTCTTCCGGCCTAAATTATTCTTAGAAGCTTATTATTATTCCTGCAACCTTTTTTTAAGCTAACACAACATTTTTTGAATGAACCTAAGCTCTCCACAAAGCTATACCGTATCTGATTTTCCGCTGAAGAGTCTCATAGGAGAGACCCAAACCTAATGATATATTTTAGTGATCGTATTCATCAGTACCTCTAAAGCCTCTCTAGAGTCCTCAGTAAAGCTGCCATCAGCTTTTTGTAGGTGCCCAAGTTCATTTGCATGTTCTTGGGCGAGGACTTTTTGTAGGCGGGCTGCTGTCGGCATATGATCAATGCCTTCACAGAAGTTTCGCCAAATTTTCCTCTTAGGTTTCCTAATTTCGGAATTATGCTGTACAGCTCCCATTGATGTTCGAGCCTTGATTTTTTGGCTTTATTAAACAGCCTCCTGGTCTTAGCTTGCATTGCTTCAAGCTCACTGTTCCACCAAGGCACTTTGTATCTGTGCCTCTTCTTTGCTTTCTTGCTCTTTGTATTAGAGAATGTAACTGGTTATAAGCTATTCCTAGATCTTCCGTATTCTCTATTTCTGTGCGGATTTCATCTGCTTCCTCCCTGATGTGTTTTTCATAAGAACACCAATCAGTTTTCCTGGGAATTGTTGATTGTTCTTGATTCCTAATAATTTTCTTTAAACAAATGGCGGCAAGCCAAGAGTCCTTTTGGATCTCTTTACAGCTTTCCTCCAAATAAAACGTCCTAATAAAATAATGTTTGGTCTTAGGAATAAATATTTTTTTCCTAAAAAGTGAAACAGAAAACAAAGAAGAATTTTTTTGTATTATTTGGAAAATACAAAGTGTGAAATTCATAGTGTGTACTTCGTATAACAGCTTCATTCATTGATTTTGCTTAATTACAGCAATGCTGGTTGCATAAATATACATTTCTAGATCACTGATAATATTTAATAAACGATTATAACTTCATTCTGGACTGGAACCTTTCTAATTTTCAATTTTTAAATTTTAAAGTAACCACTTAATTAATTCTACAAAATCCTATTAAATAAGCAATCTTAATCTAAATTCTTTTCATTAGTTACATAATTAATTCTCCCATGCATGTAAGTAATATGCAAATTTTTTGCCTTGTGTTTATTTGCTAGTCATACTACTTCAAACATTTGATTATAACCACTTAAGCGGGATACTAGAATAAAAAAAAAAACGTAAACAATCTCATTCGTACACGTTTACCTGCTAATTTGTTTAAGAGCAGGTATATTGGATGACGTCGATTACGCATCGGTCGTATCTCGTTTCGCTAACACGTAAAGAGCATTGTAAATACGAAAAAATAAAAAAACGTATATTCTCGTTTGGGGTCCAATTGGTGTGGCAGATCAAGTTCTGCATAAATTGGGAGAAATGAGAAAAAAAAAATGATGTGGTATTGGATGATTAATTTTTCTTTTCTTTGTAATGTGCGATTTCTGAATTGCTGATTTGTGGTGAAATTGTGGTTCAGCTTCCCATTCTTTCACAATTTTCTTTGTTTAATACTTCTAATGATTCATATTTGTGTTTGACGATGTTGCCCGTTATAATAGACTGGGGATGTTCGTGCCAACCTAAAAGGAGTTTCTGATTTTCTTGGGATCGCCGCAATGCCTCCTTGGAACAGCAGCAAAGCGCGTTTTCTTGTTGATGGGTTCCAAGATTTTTCTTCGACCCCGAACTCTGGCATATATGCCACAAACTTCATATTCATCCGAAAACCTGTAATTAACAATAAAAAAGCCACATATCTTGTTATTCCTATAATTTAGATTCGTCGAACCATATAACTTCTGATCAATATTCAGTAGACCAATGTGCATATTTTTCTCAGTCTCAGTAGAGACTTCCAACAAGCTATACGGCTACTTAAATCCGCTTCTTTAGGGCGTCTTCTTACAGCTCTCGGGGGTCTCAGAGGTCTTTTTCTAGTATAAATAAATGATAAGGTTCCGTTTGGTGAACGATAGCTCTATTTTGTTCTTTGGCTGGAGTGCTTTCGCCTGTTTTTGTCCTAGAACCTCTTCCCATTACGAGTCCTTTTGATTGTCCTCCCATGTCTTCATTGTTTATTTTACTCGGCTCCTTTGGAGAGTACAAAAGGAGTTAGCACCAATGAAAGGCATGTTCCGCTGCTGCTTTGGCCAGGTTACCTCCCTTTCCGTTTCCTTCGATCCCTTGGTGGCCTCGGGACCCATGCCAAAGCAAGGCAGTTATTACGTGTCAATCGCAATAGATTGTGTACAAATTCGGGTATCAGACCAGATTCGTATGGGTAGCCTCTAGAACTGACCCTTTATGTTGCACAGGTTTAAAGTAGAAATCTGGTGTGGAGTCCTGTGGACATATTTAGGTCTACTAATACGTATACCACTCTAAGGTGCCTCATTTGCCTTGAGGCTCATCGGATGCCTACTTAGTACAGCTTCCAATGATCAATTTGTAAGGTTTTTTAAGGCAACTTATATCAGATAATTTATGAATCTTCTAGGATTTTCTAGGATGCCTTCTAAGATCCCCAGGTTGTAGCCTTTTCATTCTACAAAGAACGAGGTTGCTCAGCATAGCCTGGTTCTGAAGCAGCGGCTATCCCGGTAGAAGTTCCAGCGCTGCTGTAGGACAGGTACGCATCATACCTATGATGTTGAGACATGCGAGTCTTTGGATTTGGTGAAGTTACTGTTGCGCAACTGTTTTTGGCCACCAAATTAAAGGGACCTGATTATTGCAAAAGGATATTTGAGGCTTAAGATTGTAATTCTATGCACAGGCTGCGATTTTGACGCCATTTATGTGCGTTGTTAAGAGCTCTTTGCATAAGTTGCGGTATGATATTCTCAAATTTTCTATGGATCGTGATTACCAGATCGTGAGCGTCCCTTCCTTTAGAAGTTGAGAGAGAGGTGCTAGGAGCCCTCCTTGGGGGAACCTCAGTTAGCTCTAATTGTTGTCGTTTGTTCGTCGACTTTGAAGCACGGCTTCAATCCATTTTGTAGATCACGGATGAAAACCCTTGGCAGAGGTCGTCCTTTCAATGAATCTGAAGGACACCCCTATGCCTAAGAATTCGCGAAGAGCGATATTAATCTTTTGTCCAATTTACCCGTAATAAATTGGAGAGCCGTTATTGTTGATTTTGCCTTCTGATAGGCAAGTAGGTTGGAATGAAGCCAACTCACTAGCTAAATCTTTTGCTAATTTTCTAAGATCAGGCAACACCGTTCTTTTCAAATGCTTTTGCCGCCGTAATAGATTTAGGTCCAGTTTTCTTTCTATTTTCGTGCGAACGATTGTGAAAACGATTCAACACCACTCTAATCTATTTGTTATTGTTATTTGAGATGAATTAAGCGATTTCAACATTCAACATTATTTGATTTCTTTCAGCAACCGGCAACTAGCGTGTTTTCGCCGTGTTACCACACTCAAACCGATAACATTGTTTATCCAACCTATCTGATCTGAAGAATGATCTCCTCCCCCGCATGTTAGAGACGCACTTATGAAAAAGTACAGCTTCCCTTTCTAGTCCCATAATTACGTAAATTACTCCAATAACGTCTACCCAAGCGTGGTTATATTTTGTACATATATGTAATTATAATTTTAATTAATTTAATTGTCTTTAAATTTAAACAAAAGATATAATGCTAAGATAGCTTAGCTTCCTCATGGTATGATGGAATAATTCACGGCAAACGCAATAAAGCGTGGTTTCGAGAGTTTTTTTATCTCTACCTTCTATCGCTGTTGCCTCACAGTTAAGGCATATGAGGATATATGAAAAATACTCTCGAAACCACACTGATGACGCGGGATAGGCAGAAACATGTCCGTATGTTAGTGTATTTTTCTCTCTCTACTTTTATTGCGTTTGCCGTGAATTATTCCATCAATACCATGAGGAAGCTAAGCTATCTTAGCATTATTTTTTGGTTATTGTTTCTAGGCATTTTCTGATGTATTCTGTCTTGAATTTTGTTTATTTCTGAGATTTTATGGTGTCTAAGTCACCATATGAACATATGATGATACAACAAAGAAACCAATTGTAACACACAAAACACCAGCAATAAAGTGATATTGTTAATAAAAAGTGTTACAGACTTAATGGGCTAAAATAAATGCCTCTAATTTGCCAATTTAATCACTATTTTTTGGCCTCCTAGCGCAGGTTATTATGGCTTGCAAGGTATCCTTCCCAATTTTTAATTTAGCAAATCTTCAACGTATTTATATAAGCGAGAACGAAACGATATTCAAGAACTTTCGAAAAAAACCGTCGGGATATATTTGAGGAAACCTTACCTCAAATATATTTAATTAACTCGTGTTAATTATAAATCGATGCCAGTTACCTTTACTACTTAATTCCTCCTAATCTAAGAATTATCTTCATTATCTTCGATCAGATAATGAAGATAATCTCATTATTTCGGATAATTACATTCCATTAATCTAAATCTTCGTACCTTGGAGCTAATCAACAAGTAAATAACTTATTCGTATTCTCTATATTTTTCTGCTGGATACAAATAATCTCATCGTGGGATTTTAAAGCCGATCGACAGATTATCGCCTAGATTTGACGTCACATACCTTGAAGATTTCGAAACCCCAACGTTCGACGATGTCTTTGTTGACATTAATTTTGTGGTAAATTACGGACCTGGTTGTTGTTATTAGGTCACAGCATTGATAAACTAATGAATATACGCTAAATTACATAAAAAGCGATGAATTTGTAAATAAATTATGTAAACAATGCTTATTTTCTTCATTTATTACCGATGAGGTTTTCGGTTATTTTAACGTTGGTAACCTTGGGCACATTGCCATGGCTTTCTGTATGTATTTATTTAGCAGTTTTAGTGGATTACTTGTGCGATCCTTTAGAAACCTGAATATCCATGTGTTAAACATGCTCCCGAACTGGTACCTTGCATTAAAGAAATAATTTATTTGAATCGTCCATGCGTGTTCTATACCTCAAAATCTTTGATAAATAAAAATAGTAGTTCTTTAAATGCTGCTCTACCTAGAATGGTAATTGCTCATAGTTCAAAGAACCTATTTGTGATTGTTTACTCCGTTTTATGTTAAATATGTTTTGGTTTTTTTTGGTAGATTTGGAATATACCGTGCGATTCAAAAATGATATTTTTTCGGTTTTAAGTGAAATAGATAGTATAAGGAATAAAAACTCGGTACATATTTTTTAACTTGAGTAAATAGTGCAAAATAATTAAATATTTCATATTTTTGCCATTTCGGCCCGATTACTATGTATTAACAAATAAGATCAGGAGTGGTATTGATATTAATAAAATTGTGAAAACTATTCACTTACAACTTAACTTAGGACGAATGGACCTTGTAAAGATTGGTCAAAATACGATGAAATTGGAGCTTTTTGGAGGAAACCGTCGTACGGAAATGCCGATATTGTGCAAGGTTTTTCGTTACCAGGACGAACATTAACCAAAAATAAAGCGTAAATGAATTTGCAAAAATGCTAAATTCTTTACTTCCCATTTCTGATGGCGATAGTGCGTCATAAAAATGTTTGCTTTGCACCTAAGGCAAAAATAAAGAAGAAACCAATAATATTGGGAAAGTAAGAGGAACATGAGAAGCAGTTGAAGAGGGAACAAGAGATTTTAGAAAAAGTCCGGCCCAATTGAAAAATTGAAAAACCAATAACAGAAGACGAAGCCGCAAGCAAAGAAGCAATTCTCAAAAAGGACCTGGTACAGGTTAATGTAGCCTGGGCAATGCTTGAAAGTTCTAAAAGAATTAGATAGCAAGAAAGTGATAAAATGAACAAATTAAAGCAATTTGAAAAACTTCACTAGAAAATTTTGTTTCTAGAAAGAAAGAAGGAAAAAAGAGAAAAACTTAACAAAAGTAAATACTATTATGATACCTTTTATTTTTGATTGTTTTCTATATTTTACATTTATTTATTTCGTTTAATTTATTTTTTTTAATAAAGTATTTATCAGCCACGTATTTTTATCAATATTTATTGCTATGTTACTACCTTGAGAATGTTTAAGAGACCATTTAATAAATATTTTTAAGCTAGAATGTACATATTTACATGGTTTTTATGTATTCAAAGCCTCTTTCATGCAGTTGTTTTCTTTTTTTCAATTATAGATCGTAAACAAAACAGTGTTTTTTTTTTCCCTCAAGCATGTATCCATCATTGTTAGAGCGTAAAAAATCACGTCATTATTTTCGGAGTTGTTTTTTTTTTATAATAAAAAAGAGTTTTTAGCTGGAGAAGATTCAAATTTCTAATTTCATTAATTACCTTTCGTCAAATTTTTTCTGACTTGCTTTGATAGCTCCAGAACCACCTCCTTTATACTCTCAATATTTATGATAGTAAAATGGCGCTTGTAACCATGTTTCCCAACGTGTAAGGATCGGTTGTGGTGGTTCCTGGGTACGAGAACACAGTCCGTGAAATTCGCGAATACGTTCTGGGGACTTGAGAAACGCTGCTTTTGTACTCGCAATTAGCGCATCCACCTGTGGATAACGTCTCTGCCACAAGATGTAGAGCATAAATTTTGCATGTAATATGTAAAAAGTTACCACGCTGCTCCTTAAGAGACCGGCCTGCAGAAAGCCATGGTTGCGGCACCATTTGTCGTAAACATTAAGACTTGATCTCTGGATATTTCAAATTTTTCCAATGTGCTTTACACCACTTTTGAAATTACTTGGGCAGCACGTTCTTCTATTCATCTAGAAGCTAATTAAATTGAAGATGACAATCGATGTGGTTCCATTTTGCGCACCATAACATTAAGTGCAGAACTTTTTTTTTGCAATCGGTTGTTTCATCCACACACAAGCCCACTTTTTTAAAATTTTCAGTTCGGCCTTAATTTTATTTTCAAAATGTACACGCGCAGATGGTAAATAATTTCGTAACGTGGTCCTGCTCGCTAATGTAATATTGGCGTATTTGTTCCAAAATGAAATAAATGAATCATTGTTTAACAAAGTAAACGCCAGATTACACTGAATCATCATTGCACATAAATCAAATAGGAGTTGTTCGTATTTTGCTGCGACGCTGGTTTTAATATTATTATGGTTTGCGTTTTCCACATGCCGTTTACAAAGTGTTTGTGACCAACACACTAAACATTTAATTTTTACGCCGTCGTAAGTCAAATCAGGATAATCCTTAACGAACCTATTCACTATCTTTAATGATAGCCGTTTTCTCAATCTACGTACCTGCGACATTATTAAAAACAGAACGCAGAGTACTTCCCTGCTACTATTACGTACGCTCCAGGCGGCAGCGAACTAGATACTGACTAGTGTTTCGCATGCGAGAGTCCATTCGTTAGCTGCGCCGATGGTGCGCACCCGAATTTGTCTATTCCACCAATAACGTATTTGAAAACTTCAACATATTGAATCCCACAGTATAAAGGACCCTCCTCACCAGAATAACAAGTTTTAACTGCTTTTAAACGCGACGATAGTCTTAATAGTTTACAATACATGTAATTATATTATTGTTTTTTAATTATAGGTAGCTGTTCTAGTTGAAATGTTTTAAAAGGATCATAGACGCAATTGTTTAGAGTTAGTCGATAAGAGTTGTTTCTCGAATACGTAGTGATTTTGTAATATACAGAGTGTTTGTGTTAGTACTGATAGGACAATATGTAGTGGTCGATTTTATTAGATTTCTTTGAAATTTATCAAGTAAGTGTATTATTTTTCCTATCGTTTCGTTAAAAATGGTTTTAATTTCGAGAATCGACCGCTAGAAGGCGTAACCAATGCGAGAAAATGGGAAAATTATAATTTCTCGAAAAATTCGAATAAATAGAATGATGGGTTGATATTACTTTCAGCAGATGGCCTTACATGATGTTGCCTGAAATTGAACATTTAATGATATCTTCTGTATAATTGCTGAAGAAACACAGTCGCCCTCCATCTTTAAACAGACATCCTGTATAACTGCAAATTATTAGCGCTAATCTCGTAAATTCCCATTTATTAGTGCAGTATCCCTAATGAAAACAAGCGCATTATGTAAGAAGTTATTTTTTTACGTCGCAACCACCTCAAGGAAAAAAGCAATTGTTTACAACACACAAACATCATTTTCCTGCGGTAGAAAAAAATTACAAACAAATAATTTATCTTTACAATTCAAAGAAGAACGCCGATTATTAGATGTTAAGACTATAATGTACAATCACACTGTTATTGACCACGAGCTCACGTGCCTTGTTTGCATATCCAATTGCTAACTGCAATCATGAATTATTGACTTGAAATTGCATTAAAATTGAATAAATTTACCGCTGTAACTAGAAATTGCAACACGAAATGGGATTTATAAAATTTATAAAGTAGGTAAGAATGTTTAATTTCTTCGAAATAATTATGCGGCTACACATGAGTTGGTAGGTGGAAACTAGAACGCGCTAAATCTCTTACATACAACGTGGAACGAAAGTAACGGATCTTCGTTAATATTTATTTTTTCGAAAAAATCTCGAGAGGGTACAGCGATTTCGATTAATTTACTTTATAAAGTTATGAAGTCATCAAATGTTTTTTTTTAAATGACAACTTATATTTTTTTATTATTAATTATTAAGTAGTACTTTTTATTCCGTTTTCAACGGTAGAAAATTATCAATGTGTCACACTTGAAAAAAAATTGGGAAAAATTTATTGACCAGAAAAAAATTATAAAATTAATTGCAAAAATAAGCCTAGAAATAACAGTTTTTATTTCGTTATACAAGATGTTTAAAATAACGACCCTGTACCATTTGCCAATACCCAAGGCGATTATAATATTAATTTCTTACATTTTGAAGATTTTGAGCGGAGCGTTGAGCATTGAGCGCCATCATGTTGTAGCCAAACGCTATTGTTTGGTAGTTCAGGATTGTTTGCATTGGGAAATAATGCAGCTAACGCAGGCATCAGTTTCAATTGTAAAAATTGCAGGTATCTTCCTCCGGTTAAATTATTTGCAAAAAAGAATGGGCCTATAATTTGGTCGCCAATAATTCCTACCCATACATTAATTTTCTGAGGATACTGAGTATGAATTTCCTGTATTATCCAATGAGGATTTTCCTTAGTCCAATATCTACAATTTTGTTCCGTTTAAACAAAATGTTGCTTGATCCGAAAATAAAACACCCTGTGAAAACATTGGATCACGATTGCAACTTTCCATCATTTGTTCACAGAATTCTTGCCTATGATCAAAATCATCTTCGGCCAACTCGTGAACCAATTGTAGTTTATATGGGTGAAATTTTTGAACTTTCAAAAATTTTAAATCGGAAGTGTGGCTTACATTGCATTCTTTACATTGCCGTGTTCTCTAAATTTGTTTTCGATTCTACTAATGGTAGATTGGACTTATGGGCAGATTTGGATAATTATTTCTATAAATCTGACACACTTCTTGATGTGATCTGACTCTGACGCCATAACTGATCATAATTAATACTTCAATTCTTCGTTTCTCCCTTAATTGTGCCTTTTGATGACGTCATAACTTTAAAAACAAATGACGTAACAAGATGGATTTTTTGAAAAAATAAATATTAACAAGAATAACGAATTTATCCGTTACTTTCATTCCACGCTGTATACACGATAGCCTTTCCATTTTATTTTACTACGAACCCAATTCATAAAAAATCCGTGTTATAAACTAAGAATTTCGTTCAATGCGCTTTTTTTTTCCGAGATTCAGACGAAAACGTAGATAAGATAAAGAATTTAATCTAGAAGATCCATCCTAGAACTGTCAAAAAATGCATTAGTTATTGATTTACGTACACTTATTAAATTTAACTCATTGTTTATGAGATATTTGATTTCGAGCGGAAGATGGTTCCAGTTTTAATGGATGACTCAAAAAATGAATAATCTATTCAAAAAAATATTGATTAATGCCTTGAAAATTTACGTGAATAAGATAATTTGTCAATTTTCCTGAAAATAGCGAGAGATTAATTATTATTCGCGGCTTTTATATTATTTATATAAGTTTTGCGAACTGTTACATTTAGTGACAAAGTATTGAATAACGGCGGTAATATTTTAGATTTGGTCTTTGCCAAATACGAGCCGTTTTCTCTTGTTCATGAACACGCGGTATGCCATCCAGCTCTGCAAGTGGCTTTTGACTTTCGCAGGGTTACTCATGCAAAATTTCCTAGAAATTGCGAAGATTGAAAGGAAAATAAATTACGCCAAAGATATAAAAGACACAAAGCTCGTTGGCAAAGTCTCAGATTAAGGAGGCATATTCTCGTTATATAGCAAGGCACTGAGCAACATTTTTGGTCGTTTGTGAACAATCGTCGAAAAAACACGCGAATAATGACCTGTGTTTGGATAAACCTGAATCGATTGTCGACCATTTTGCTGATCATTTTTACAGTGTGTTTCAAGCTTCCACCGATTTCGTTGAAAACAACTATATTAACTGCCACCACAGAGCTTTCTTTGACAAAAAAATCTTTTTCACTATTTACTTTAAAACGATCAAGTAACAAACTTACAACCAGGCCTGATCACGTGCCAAGTATCTTATTAGAGAGGACTGTGCTACAGTACTCGTGACACCATTGCAAGTTATCTTCGACCCCGAAAATTTTTTCCACCTAGACCTTCCCGGCGATGTGGAAAACAGCCAGGATCTGCCCTATCTATAAGAATGGGACGACAGGTCGAACATTGAGAATTATCGGTCTATTTCGATCTTGTCTCTTGAGTCTGTTCTTTATGACTGTGTTGGGCCGGAGTGGAAATCTACCGTGCACTTTCGTCCAATTTACTTCAGAGATTTTAGATGCGCAGGGACAGATCGATATCATCTACACGGATATGTCTAAGGCCTTCAATCGTGTGGATCATGGAATTCTGGGTAAGCTGCGGTCTGTTGGATTTGGCAACTTTTTCATTCATATCTGAGAAAGCACACCTATTTTATTAGCCATCGATCTGGGGTTCCCCAAGGTCCTAACCTGGGTCCATTATTATTTCTTCTATTTGTGAATGGTTTGTCGGAGCACGTGAATTATGAAATTTTGATGTTTGTGAAGGTATTCTTGCATATCGCTAGTGTGGATGATAATTTAATAACTTCCAGAGAATTTGATAAAGATGTATTCTTGGTGAGAGAAGAATCGGGTGAATTTAAACATGTTGAAATGAAACAAATAAATCATTTATTTTAGAAAGAAAATGGCGAATAAACACTCATATGAGGCTGGTGGGGAGTTTTATTTGATACCAAATTAACATTCACCAGTTACGTGGATTCAGTCGTGTCTGATGCTACAAAAAGCTTAGGTCTTTTTTTGCGTAATTGTAAACAATTTAGTATTAAGTTTGCTGTATTATTCATTAGTTCGCTTAAAATTGGAGTATTGCTGAAGAGTTTGGAATCCTTTTAATGAAATCCATTGTAAAATTACAGAGGCGGTTTCGAAAATATTTTTGGCTTAAAACCTACAATTATTATCCGGAAAGAGGGTTCCCTCACGAGACTTTTCTCAATACATTCTCTGTATCTTCTTTGCAGTCAAGATGAGCCAATGCTTGCTTAACCCCCCTTCACAAATTAATCCATAATAGTATTGATTCCGCTTTCTTGTTGAACGAATTAAATTTTTTAATCCGGCGCCCTTCCACTCGCAATATTAATACACAATATTTTTCTATTATTGAAGCGAGCACTAATCTCTTGACTAAGTCTCTTATACACATTGTGCGTTCTTCATATAACCAGGTGTATCACATTGGTGACATATTTGTGCGTTCGCTTAACGTTCTACTGAGCAACTCGAGCTTGAGCAGAGCCAAACAAAATTTTGCAGCATATCACGTGATTCAATTCTCCTCAAAAATGTGTGATTGTATGATGAAATTGGAATGAATCAACACCACACGGCAACCTTTAAATGATGTAGTCTTTGCTGAATAAACTATGAGAGCCATCCTGTTGAAAATGTGCTTGGCCAATGCCTGACCATTGCGGATTCATTTGAATTAACTTGAAACAAAACTTGTACTTTATAAAGTCTGAAAATTCTTTTAAAATTTAAATGGCCATATAAAAAAGGTGCAGTTAAGGTTTTGAATAGAAGATGCTGGAGCTGATACGTAGATCAAAAATAATTTGGAACAACAAAAAAAATGATTTTTCCCGTCTACCAATGGGTTGATTTCAACCTTAAGCGAGGGCTCTTGTCGAAATGGAAAGCGGTATTTTGCAATATTCGGCGAGTCCCACAAGTTTGCCTAATTTCAACCCGATTGCATCTTGGACTTTGTCAAATTTCATAAGTATCTCTAATAACGCGAGACCCTGCTCCCAATTTAATCTCAAGCAGAATCCCTGCGTACACAGTAAATAGACGTGATAGAAAAAAAACGGATAAACATACAACAAACCTAGCGGTGCAAGTACAAAAGGAACTGTATCCACTCAATTACCACGTATTTACCTTTTGATAGCAAGGGCGAAATTTACTACTTCGACTTACGCAAATCGCAGTATACAAGAGAGCGGAACTAAAATCTTATCTGTTGTCCACGCAAATTGACCATGTAAAATAAATTTAATTGGCCAAGCCTTTCTGCGATGTTTAAATTTGATATCTCGGCGAAAATAAATATTGGTCCAAGTGGAGAAAAGTATTAAATTTTCCCTTCGCGAAGACGATGCGGCAGTTTAGCTTGTGGTGTCTTTGGGTGGAAAGTTGCATGGAGACAAGGGAAAGATGTCGAGAAATTCACAGCCGCTACCAACGGATCAGGTCTACGAGTCCAAATATCAGGTTTGGTAGTTTCAAATTTCTTCAAAATCTTTGATTTGATTGATTGTTGCATATTTGGAGCTTTAAAATTAATCGAATTCCATTTGCTAAAATCTTTAATGGGAAACGGGACCAAACCAATTTTGTTCTTGAAAAGATTACTTTTTCTCGAATGTTATCAATTGAAAGTCGTAAGTCCTCGTAACTTCCCGGGCGAAATTGCTATTGTAGAACACTTAAAATATAAAAATAATAATTTGCGTATCTGTCATCTTTACGTAATTCTCTTCAGATAAGATTTTATGAACAATTTAAATCTAAAAACAACGAATTTTCAGTAAGAGATTAGTAAAGGGACAGCTGTTTCTTAAATAGCCGTGTTTGGAGATGAACATGTGTAAATTAGTGGTATTGTGTGTAGAAATATCTTTTGTGGATAAAATTAGTGTGGAAAAAATTTTGAAGTCATCAAAATTAATATCGGATTAGCAAAAAATGGAAGAAGAATTAGTTGTAAGTAATTAATAAACTGAGAACTCTTCAAACGCAACAAATGAAACGGTTTCTCTTCTTTCATTTCAACTTTTTAAATAAGGGTTTAAACCCTGAAAAGAATTTTGCGTGTAATTTTAAGCAAATTAACCATACAATTAAGAAGGTGTGCCTTTACAGATCCCGATACATTAAAACTATAGCACCACTATTTACTGCTTCGTGCAATTCTTTTAATTATTTCAAAATTTCTTCTTTCCTAAAGAAGCAATAATTTTCATGCAAACAAGTATGCATGAAACTTTTTTGTTTAACAAAAGAAATGAATTAGAACTGAGAAGATACACATTGTATAAATACATAACGTTGATAGAACACATCAAAAAATGACCAGAAACAATAATAAAAGAAATAATGCTAAAGTGGTATTGATGGAATCGTTTACGGCAAACGTAACGTAACGAGAGGACGGACATGTTTCTGCCTACCCAGCGTCATCAGCGTGGTTCCGAGAGTATTTTAAGTCTACCTTGTATCGCTGTTGCCTCACAGTTAATGATTTGTTGGCGTCTTGGTTAAGCAATCTGAGGACTGGATTGGGGAACAGTACCCCGTTTATGTCGTTGCTTTCTAAGCGACAGGTATCTGTTTCTTGGCACAACAGGGCGCCAAGAAATGCCTGGCTATTAATAGCATGAGGAGGATATTTTAACTTTTTTTAAAAATTTTTTTAATTTAATTTAAAGGTCTAAGTTTAATTCAATCTTGGACCCTGAAGATTTAGATCGGAATCTACAGTTTGTGGGTTGGCGGAAAAGTAATTGACAATTGATTATTTCATCATTGAATGTTGTTTGCAGTAGAAACTAGCTCTGTGATTAATAATATATTGCTTCTTATGAAAACTCTAGATTTTAGGCAGATAAATAACATTATCAGTCCTTTATCTTTGAAAAACAAAAAATTAAATCAGAAGAGGTAACTGGGATATGTTGTGAAATTTAATATAAAGAAAATTTTTTTTAATCTTATTCCTACGAAGAATATCCTTTAAGTCAATACAAAAACAATAAAGGTACGTTCAGTACAAGGAAAGAAACAAGCAACCATTTTCTTTCATGTGATCTACACGCCCCAAAGCTTTCAATTTTTTGAATTTCCGGGTTCGGGATCACTCCTTGTGAGTTTCGTCACCTGTTACGATGTTCCACGCAGATTTTGAAGTCTTTTTTATCGAATTTTTTGAGCATTTCCTTAGATCAAATTATGCGAAATCCCGATCTCCTTCGCACTTAAATGTTTATGCAAAACCGAATGTTTTGTTATCTTCGATATGCTTAAGGATGCCTCTATCTCATGGTAAGTCACATGCGGATCCCCATCAATCATGTTAAGCATAGCATGGAACCACAACCAATTTTGGTCAATCTCCACGAAATTTATTGCAGACGGAAGCACGACCACGACAAAATTCTGTAAAGCAGTCGTAAACAGTCTTTCTTTGCGGTGCTTTATTACTAATAGCTGAAGGAAGCGAATTGGGAGATTGTTGTTGCGTTAGGCCTTTACTTAAATCGTTAAAAATTAATCGCCATTTTTTGTAAAAATTGCTTTTTTCAAATGCTCGCTTTGTGCTGTTATCTAGTGGTCGTTCGTAAAAATTTAAATCAATACAGAAATATAATAATATATAATTTCTTTTAAAAAATATAATATTAAGGTTTCTTGGGGAAATCCCCATTATTCCACACATTGTATATGGGTGCCTTAAATGCAAAGCTGTAATGCTGTTAAATGCAAGCGTCGCATACTTAGCTTTAAACGTTAGCTACAAATGCAAAACTCTGCGAAAATGCGACTCATATTACGCGTCACGTAATATGATCGTCGCTTGCTAATTATTAACAACGCCATTTGTATCGTAGCAGATTGTTTTTAATTATGGGCATAACAACGATGGCAACTAGTGAAAGGAAAAAGCCTTTTGTGAAAGGGAAAAACCTTTTGTGAAAGGAAAAAAACCTTTTGTGAAAGGGAAAAACCTTTTGTGAAAGGAAAAAACCTTTTGTGAAGGGAAAAATAAAGGTATCTAAGGCAATCTTTCAACATATAACTGGTGTTAGCTCTTACAGAATTGAGCATATGAAAAGACGTGGAAGACACCAAAAAAAAAAACAAAAATGACAAGAAAAAAAAAGGAAATTAAAGGTTTTAATCTATATTCTGGAAATAATCCTGGCCCACCTATCAGACTTTTTTATCTCAGCAATTAAGTTAATAAACCATAACTTAGCTTTCGACACATCTTTATGTGATGTTCCTTCAACCTGCTTTCAAGCTAGAAAACAGCTACGTAAAATGAACATTGAAAATGAAAAACATTATTGTCAAACAAAGACTAGGGGCAGCTTATTATCCTTTTCGCTCCCTTAAATTTCTGGCACCGTGAAGTAATTTTTGCGCCCCAATTATCTGTGTACATCCTATGAACATGCTTATTATTGGATCTCGCGTTGGTTTCTCAGAGCTCTTTTTTGGGGACATAATTGCAGCTTGAAATATGTTATTTTGAAGTTACATTCAGTTAGCTTGCATCCCAGATTTAGCACCAATGGAATTTTATTTTTTGGGGCGCATTAAACAAAGGTTATCCAACAAAAAAAAAAGATAAAACAATTTTTTTCCATCTACGATAATATTCTAAATCTTCTATAATTGATTATCATACAATTAGTCTATTATCTTTCATGCATGTATTGAGACGGAAAATTAATAACGCAACATTCCATTGTCACAACGACATCAGGAGCTTTAATTTATCAAACAAAAACGTAGCCAGGAAAGTATATCTTAATCCCAAGACTACCAACCGATGTAATCCCGCAAATTGGCTTCCACTATTGGCAAACCATTTCGAATATTTTTTTTTTTTTTGCATTATGTAACAGCGTATAAGTCTATAAAAATTGTCAGGTGCCTATATAGAATAGAAGGAACTGCTTGCTGGATGCTTATTATATTATATATTTCCCAAAGCTTCAGGCTTATGGATATTGGCAAAAAATGATTCATTCGAGCCACTCTAAATACTTCGTAAATCGTCTAAATCCTCCAAAATGGAAAGATAGAAGAAATCCAGGTTTTAAATACGTCATTGCTACTACTTACTGCTTATTTAGATATAAACCATAAATATACGATTTGAGAATTCCCAGTCCACAGTACCTTCAAACAGATCCAAGCGGCAACAGCTGCCAGTACGGTGCGAGGTGTTCAGAAAGATCTCGGTGATGTGTTTCGTTCCTCTCAAACATTTTGGACAACTTTGATGGCTATTCGTTGTAAGGGCATCTTGTATTCTTCGGAAATTTATAAGCTACATCTCTACGACTTCTTCAGCATATCAAGCGTGATTTAAATACTTTGGAACTGTGAGAAGCTTCGCCCATAATCGTTTCGTTTAATAAAATTTAGTGCGGGAAATAATACAAAATGACGTGGAGAAGACCCGAAGGAATGATATATTCTTTCTATTTATGCAACGAGGACGCTTCAGATCCAATATGGATCGAACATGGGTACAGGAGGGAAAAGGTACCGAGAAGTCGAAAGGTAATTCTTCAATTTTCTTTTGATTAAAATGAGAATGTTTGTATAGGACGTAAGAGGAATCTTTAATCTTAAAGGAGGATTGTCCTCTAATTTCTTTAGAAAGAAATTTAATGCGTTATTTATTTAAATTTATTGAGATTTATTGAATTATAAATGGAGGAAATAGGAATAAAAGAAATTCAAACATTGCATATTGTACATTCTGAATTATAACATATTTCAAGAAGTAGCAAGGACTGCAGGGTCCAGAACATTCGAGGAAGCGTGGATCAACTGTACGTCCGGATGATGCGAGAATCTCTCGAAAAAAATATTTATTTACAAGTATCTATCTTTTACCGCCTATATTTCTTAAAACTAAGACATGCGAGAATTAAGGAAAAATAGACGAAAATGTCTCTTATCATCGTAGTACGAAACGTAAAACATGTGTCCGCTTTATTCTAATAAATGAAATAAACTTTAGTGTGATAAGAGTCCATTCATTAAATTTTTATTCCTTTTATGTAAATGGTCTCGTAAGCGTCCAATTCCCGCGGTGAGGTTACATCCTTAACCAATTGCTGGTTTTCTAATTTCATATTATACCCGGTTTCGTTTATGTGTTGTGCTGCACTTGCCGATTCTATTCTACCGTATCCGTTGTACCTAATGTGCTCATTGAATCTGGTGCCTTTTTTTCGTTTAACCAATATAGACTTTGTCACAGTGACTTTTCCTTCATGTCCGGATTATCTTTCGGATTGCTCAAAAGGGTTTTGAGTGTATTTCGCGAACATGCGTTCATATCTTGCTTTCGAGATGCTGGGGAAGGGAAGTTCCATAAATTTCTCTATCTGTCGGGCTTAAAGCTCTGAAATTTCTTGTTGGACTTTCTTAAGAAGGGGATCAACATTTATAGAAGAGTAACCCTTATAAATAGCTACTTATTTTATTAATTACTGCAACTACTTATAGCCAAAGTGAATTTTTCCAATTTATTAATTAGGAGATTAATCGACTTGCCCACAATATAAGAGTTGCTTATTTCCTATACTTCTTAGAGACAAACGGCAATAGCTAAAGATGAGCATCTATTAAGATTATTCTCCTAGAAGCACCATGACATCTCTTATTATTGTTTGATCATATTTATCGATCATCATTTCTACGTTACTTTCTTTTATTGATTTTGGGCAAGTCATGTTATGTTTCCCAATCACACTTCGAATGACACACTTGAGCATTGTTATGCTTCATTCATCATCTGGCCTTTTCCTTCTTAAAAACCATCAATGTTTTATCCTTTAAACATTCTTTTTAGAGTTGAGTTGCTTAAACTCCATAAGAACATTTTGCTTGTTGAACTGTGAAAGTTTCACTTCACGAAATGATTTTGTAATTGTGATATTGGAATTTCCAAAAGAATGATCTCTCGTAAATTGCTTGGTTGAAGCTATATGGAATAAATGCTTTAGTGATAACAATATTTGAAGTTTTATCAAAGTAAAATTATTTGATTCGAAGATGATTTATTATCTCAATATGGAGTGATACATTTAGAAAATATCTTAACAGTTTGTTAAGTTTGAAAAAAGTTCTGGGAAGAAGCACATCTCAAATTTTTCTCTATAGATGTGTACTGCTGATGGATACACTTGATTTTCATAAATCTCTCTGTGGGAGAGATAATTTTGATAGCGGCTCTTCCAGAGTAAGCCATGCAGGATAATTAGGATAAAATGCTTTAATACCAGCAGCTAACCACTGAAGAGTCAAAAAATCAGTTGGGTTGTATTTCCAAAGGGTGTTGGATAGTAGAATCCGTGGATGGAACGTTGTCTGCGAATGATTTACTGGATTTTCTGTAACTGAACGATGATAAATCTCGTAGGCAGTGTCATATTCTACATGTCCAGTCAACAGCTCTAAAAATAACAACATACCATAACAAAGAAAAGCAACGATTAAGTTTAAACAAAAGCACTTTAAAGAAGATGCGCAAATTTATGTCCTCGATCTTGGATACACTTTTTCCATTTTTGTGCTGATGATTGGGATCTTTGATGTATGCTTGAATTATTACGGAATCTATCAGCAGCTTCCATAATTCTGAATATGGTAATGGGAAAAAAATTGGAAAATTTTGAATATGGTAATGGAATGGGTAATGGGTAATTGGAGAAAACACAACATCCAATGTATGGCATTATGGGGTGGGTTGTGATTGACTATAGAAGCATGTTGGCAATGTTCAGAAAAGTATCACATACTAATGCACTTGGTGTCGTCATCACCCACACATATATTCCTTCCATAGGCTGCTGGATCCAGTCCTTCATTCCTTAAATGAGAAAGGCTTGACAATCAAATAAAGCAAACAACATCTCCATTTTCAAAACCGTCTGAAGATGATTCTTTATTTTTGCTTTTCTACGAACACATTGTTGCAATTGTTATGGTTCACGTTAATTGTCATTGACAACCTGCCTCCATTGATGATCTATTTATATCAGACCTAAACCTAAAGTTCAGGTTGTATATGAATCGTAAGACGCCTATAGTACGTATAAGGGCACATGCAAGGCAACAACGTGACCCACGTACCCATATATTAAAATATCTGCTAATTAGAAGACATCATTTGATGCTTTACGATTTTCCAAATTTCATTTTCCAGAAAAGAAAAAAATCTTGAAATTAAGGTCTTAACTAAAAAGTTCACTTCATGGTTTCGTTAGCTAACTTGGTTTAGTTTTTGGCACTAACTTGGTAATATTGGACAGCATTGGATACAAGTCTAATTTGTTTTGATCACTTTTAGAAAGACATCTTCAAGTTGTACATTTGATATATGAGAAAGATATACAGAAAGCAACATTCCAGAAGAAATTGGAACCGTATAGCACGTAGTACAGGCCAGTTGAAATATAATTTCCCATTTTTTCTAAGGCTTTCCAGCCGCTTTACTCATTAACTAAATAAAATGGATCTCCAGCTACAGCATCATGGCCAGCGCATGATGGTAATTAAATCCTAAAGGATCATAGATAATAGCTCAGCTGACTTTTATCTTGTTCGTGCACATTTCGCTTTAATAAAAATTTCTGTAATCGATTTAACGATCAACGCGCACAAAATCCTTCGATATTACACGAGCCTTTAATCCACAGCATTTAATAAAATAAATATTTCCGTATTATGATTACTTTCGCTATTACATAATAATTTTTTTTCTCACTTATCCCTTACTTACTTACTAAAGCATCGATCTTGAACTGACTCGAAACGCAAAGGAAATGCTTAAACCTACACCAGAAACAAACTCGCCGCTTCAATTGTTTAACAACCGCACTTCTAAATTGGAAAATTACGCCGAACCGTCAGATCTAAGACGGCAGTTGAAACAAAACGCCATCGCGATAGAACGAAACAAAAGGAGAAAATACAATGCGAAGGGTGTCGTTTGTAAGGCGACTTGATTTTTTTCTGCGATGCCCGTAGTCGAATTCACGCGACTTTTTCGGTTAGTGCGGCGGAAGATTTCGCCGAGTGTTAAGTTGTTGAAGTATAGGCAGCGAGAGTTTTCCGGAAGATATGGAAAACATCAATCCCCTGCCAGAATTCGAAGATGATACGGAAATCGACTTGGCGTGGGATGAATTTGCAAAGTTGGTGGCCGAGAAGCGGAAGAAAAATGAACAATCGTATTATCCCGCTGTCTATCAGCCTGTGCGAGATGAAGACATCATTAGCAATCTTGTAAGGTGCTCTTGTCTTTAGAAAAAAATAGTTGATATTTTGGAGTTGAAATGAACAATCTTTTTCGAAAACTGGAAAGCCGGTTGATACGACTTTGGGTTACCAAATCATTTAGCTCGGTCCATTATCATCCACATTTCTTGCAGCATTAATTTGATTCATATTCATTAAATTAATTCAATAGCTGTCTTGGTAACGAAGCTTGGCTTTCAGTTTTTGGGGAAAAATTGCCGCGATAGTCCTTTTTCTCTGCGGCAGATGAGCCATCTGTTCATTTGTTATTAAAGAACTGTTATCATTTTATTCAAAATGTTTAATAAAACCACTTTTCAAAAAGGATGACGCTAATAATCTTCTCAACCACAAACCTAGATTATATGTTGTTGTAGACATCCGGGGTTGATAGCTTCTTTTAAAGAATTGTTGAAACCGCGTCGTGGTTGCATGAAAATGCCGACGTTTCGCTCTCAGTTGCATGGAGCTTCTTCTGGACTGCTGCATGTTGTCTCGCTGTATTTTCTAGCCCAGGTGTCCGAGCGTCCTCGTTTCCTTCTGGATAGCCTCCTCGTAGAGGCTCAGTATATGTTGTTGTAGGCTTCCGCGGCCGAAGTTTTCTTTTAAAGAATGTAGGTTTCCTCGTTAAAACCAAGTCGTAATTGCATGAAAATGCCGGCGTTTCGTTCTTAGTTGCTTGGAGCTTCTTCTGGGCTGCTGCATGTTGTCTCGCTGCATTTTCTGGTGCAAATGTCCAAGCGTCCTGGTTTTCTTCTGGATATCCGCCGTAAAAGCTGAACATATGTTAGATTATTTTCATTAATTTAATATCCATAATTCTCATCCGTTTCAACAATTCCACAACTATTGCTTTATTCGCCTTTCTTAAAGAGATATATTTAGCCACAGATTGAAATTGGCCTTGTCTATGCCTCTGTATCTATATGTAAAATTAGAATATTACCGCTTGAGAGCTCTCACCGATGAAAGTCCTATACTTTGGAAAGGGGCTGAGTCTAACCATTTTTAACATTGGAGTGCCTGAAGGATCGGTTTTGGGACCAACTCTATTCTTAATTTAATTATTCCAACAATTCCAAATGTTTTGAGTGATCCCCACATATCTGTTTCTCTATATGCAGATGATATTAAATATATCACTAATTGTTGAGTGTAGGCTTTCACGACCGTAATCCATAGTAGAAATGTCTTTCGGATATTGTCGCGTACTTGATGTTTGACTTGACATCAAGTCTGAACTTTGCTAGGTCACGTTTCGCATTTAATGCTCTGATTAACAACGATAAAAATTCTTGCATTTTATTTAACAATAAGCGTAAATACAATATCGATACTTTATCTTTACATAACTCTATATTGCAAGTGCTTGAAGTAGAGCAAAGATTTTTTTTTCTCACATCAATCATTTTTACACTGATTTATCACGCATATGTTACGCTGTAAGTAATTAAGTCACAGTTGTAGCCTGGATATCTCAGAAATATTTATTTTTTTATTTTATTTCTCATCAAAGAAATACGGATTATGTTCTTATTTTTTATTGTAATTTTGTTTGACTTGTTTCTGGCTGCTTTAAGAAATAAGTATTATTATTATTATCTTTATAATTTTTGATTGTTATCGATTCATTTTTTTCTTGTTTTAGATGTATGGCCAGTACAGCAGGCAACTCGGAGAGTTCGCCAAGCTGGAAGGCCTCAAACAAGCTGAAAAACGGAGATTAAAAGAAGAAAAGGCTAGAAAAAAAGAGCTCAGAGGTTATCAAGGTAAAACTAATTCGTTTCCTTTTTTATGTGCGAATCTCCCCATTGATGTATTGTTGCAAAATGTCAAGAATAAATTAATAACAAGTTCACAGCTTTTCAAAATTTCGGGAAAATTATTGTGAAATTCCTGAAAAATCATGAAATTTCATGGCTGCCTTATTTAATCTTAAAATTTCTTCGTCGATTAAAGCATAATATCGAAACCTTTTGTTAACGTGCGTTATACATGGTTTAAAATCAGAAAAAAACGGCATTTTCTGCTGGTGTCAAAATTCAAAAATGTGGTTTTAGATTCCCTCTACGAAGCCGAATAAAGGTGCTAAAGGTAAAAGAAGAAAATGAGCAATTTCTGCTTTTTTTTTTCTTTCATTTGCCACATCTCCGTTTTCTCTTCGAATTCAAAAATTTAGGAACTTTGTGCAATTATACCTACCCTTTATTTCCAATAATAAGCTCCTTTTCTCTTTCACATTGCTTATCATTTCTTTTGAAAATGTAGTTTTTGTCTGTTCGTTATGTTTTTTTTTGGCATTAAAAAAGCAACTAACCATTGATAGCTCGTTTTAAAATAGAAAATATTTTCAAGAAATAGCAAGTGAAATTCTCCTATTACACCCAGTTAAATTTTAACTCTAAATTACTTCATGATCGAACAACTTTAAAAATAATTTGACGAGATGTGATAATCTATTAATAGTCAATTTATGAACTAATTAGTTATTTTTAAGATTTTTGTTGAGATTTAACTTTACACGAACTCACTTGAGACTGAACACACGCCACTGCCACCAATTTCTAAATATAGATAAATAAATATATAAATAAATGACCGTCTCGGTACCCAACAGCTAATGGATGTCTCAACGGAAAGTTGGGGATTTAAACCCCCAATAAAATTCTTAGTTTCTAGAAACTCGCCAATCTATTAGCATCAATACAAAGTAGAATTGTCCATCACGGGTCCTTCCACAAATGGTGACTCTTTTTTCAAAATTTTTCAAAATTACTTTGCTGCACGTTTTCAAGTGAATATTTTGCATTTTTTGCTTTCTCTAATTTCTTTTTAGTTAATAATAAATTCTTATTTTCATTCACATTTATTGTATATATGTACACTGCCGCTCAGAGAAGTTCGGTCGGTTGGTAAAAAACATGAAAAGGTTACAGAAACAAACGAAACTAAAAACAAAATGCAATTTTATTGTTGTATGTACAGGTAAAAAAGACAAAAATAAATAAATAAAAAGTTATTCTGGCCTAATATAACATACTGAACATTATATTTTTTTTTCATCGAAAAAACCTCCTTGGCTGTTAATCACCGCTCGAACTATTCTAGGCATTCTTTCGATAAGTTTTGTTAACACGGATTGTGGAATATTAATCCATTCATGTTGCAGAATATTCCGTAAATGTTCTCGTGAAGTTGGGCATATTTTTCGGATCCTCCTGTCCAGTTCATCCCACAACAACCCTATCGGGTTCAAATCTGGGCTTTGTGGGGGCCATGTCATTACTTTCAGGGGTGCTGTTCTTCTTGCTCCTTTAGATAGTTCTTACACGCTAACGCAGTGTGTTTTGGGTCGTTATCATGCATGAATGTAAAGTTACGGCCTATTATACGCAATCCTGATGGCACTGCATGATTCTGGAGTATTGCAAAATAATTTTCCTTCCTCATTACACCCTGCACTCTGCATAAATCTCCCGCCCCGGCAAAGGAGAAACATCCCCACACTAACACAGAACTACGCCCTTGCTTCACTGTAGGCACAATGCGGTTCGGGATCACTTTTCGGTTTTAGATCTTCGGACATAAACTCGTCGATTTTGCCCAAAAACCTCAAACTTTGACTCGTCACTCCAAAGCACGTGTTTCCAATCATCTAATGCCCAATCTAGATGAGAACGGGCCCACTGTAGCCGTTCTGCTCTGTTGCCCCGACGTAATAAGGGTTTTCGAATGGCAATGCGTCCATGAAGGTCCGCTTGTTGAAGTCGACGTTTCACCGTATTCGCCGAAACTTGTTCTTCACGGCCGCGATTAACTTCGGCTGCTATTTGTGGCGCTGTTAATTTTCTATTGCGTTTGTTTAATGATACAATTCTCAAATCTTCAGCTTTTGTTGTTTTCCTAGATGCTCCGGGACGAACACGATTTTCTATAGTTCCAGTTGTCCGATATCGCTTTACGATGTCATTTACTGTTGAACTTCTCATATTTATTTTTTCAGCAATTTGTCGTCCCGAATATCCTTCTACAAACATCGAAATAATGCGTGAACGTTTTTCTACACTGGTAGGCTTTCCACGTGCCATTTTGAAGTAAATTTTCTTAAAATTTTCGCGCGAAAACGACAGATGCACAGCAACACACGTTCAACAGTAAAATGAAGCAAATTTATATCTTTACGCCCGTGATAAATAAACAAGAATGATCCTGCGGTATATTTCCTAAATGTACTGTTCGTTAATAATCCCCAAACGACCCGTTTCAAAAGATCGGTGCTTCCGAGAAATTCTCGGAATGATAATAAAAGGGACTTTATTGTGGTCGTCGCAATATTTCTACTTTAAATAATAATTTATGGCTTTAATCCCTTAGAAAAGAGTGTATGCTTAATATTTTTCTAATTTTGTGTATTAATAATTATATACAGTGTGATATAATAGATTTTTATTGTATGACCGAACTTCACCGAACGGCAGTGTATATAAATTATAACAATTTTGAATTTTTCATCACCAGGGAAGCTTGCAAAAACAGCAGGATACATATGGAGACATTCCTTCGCGAAACTAGGAGAAGATTGGGTTTTCTTAGCCTTGCTAGGTATCATAATGGCAGTCCTCAGCTTCCTAATGGACAAAGGGATTATGATATGTAATAAAGGTATTTTTGCCACCTCAAAAAGATCTCTCCCAACAAACTTGTAAGTTTAAATCCATGTTTTCAGCTAGGATATGGTTGTATAATGAAACTGACCAACCTTTAGCACAATATATGGCTTGGGTCACGTTACCTGTATGTTTGATCCTATTCAGCGCAGGATTTGCGCATTTGGTAGCTCCACAGTCGATAGGTGAGATAATTGCTCGAAAGTCTAGATTTACTTCAATTTAATTGATTTAACCCCGAACAGGTTCCGGAATCCCTGAAATGAAGACCATCCTCAGGGGAGTAGCCTTAAAAGAATACCTAACGTTCAAAACTATAGTAGCCAAAGTCATTGGATTGACTGCAACTCTAGGCAGTGGCATGCCTCTGGGTAAGGAAGGTCCTTTCGTGCACATTGCCAGCATAGCAGCGACCCTTCTCAGTAAGCTAGTGACCGGATTCCAAGGGATTTACGAGAACGAGAGCAGAACAACTGAAATGTTGGGCGCAGCAGCTGCTGTTGGAGTGGGAAGTTGTTTCGCAGCACCAGTAGGAGGTATTTTTACAGTATCATACGAGGAATGATTGCAAGACATCGTTTTTCAGGTGTGTTATTTAGCATCGAGGTAACCACAGTGTATTTCGCGGTTAGGAATTATTGGAGAGGATTCTTCGCGGCTGTTTGCGGCGCTGCCGTCTTCAGACTGTTGGCGGTATGGTTCGACGGAGCCGATACAGTGACGGCGTTATTTAAGACGAATTTCACCATGGATTTTCCGTTCGATCCGCAAGAATTGTTCGTATTTGCTCTAATTGGAGTTGTAGCCGGATTCGGAGGCGCCCTGTACGTTTGGCTTCATAGGCAATACGTTATGTTCATGAGGAACAGTAAAACTCTAAACAAGTTCTTGCAGAAAAAGTAAGTAAATTGATCTAAACAATTTAAACCACTTCAAATCATGAAATCTTCTAAATTCCAGCCGCTTTCTCTATCCTGGCATTGTAGCCTGGATCGTATCTTCGGTATCATTCCCTTTGGGTTTTGGCCAATTCATGGCAGGTGATTTAACTACCCACCAGCAAGTTATCAACCTCTTCAGCAATTTCACCTGGACAAAATCGAATTTCACAGTGGAAGAATTGGACGTCCTAAATCATTGGACCACGCCTTATTCGGGGGTGTGGGTTAGCTTAATTGGTTTTGTTTTATTCACGGTAAGTCGATCCGGGGAAATCTTAGAATGTTATCTGAAAAATTCCGTTTTCAGTTTTTCTTTTCGATTATTTGCTCAACTATACCAGTTCCCAGTGGGATCTTCATTCCGGTCTTCAAAATAGGCGCAGGACTCGGTAGGATAGTTGGAGAATTGATGCATACGCTCTTCCCATATGGTAAAATCAAAGATTTGCACAAATTTGCAAATTTTTTCGAAAAGAAATATTTCATTTCAGGGATGAGATATGGCGGGAAGATAGCTCAAATCATTCCAGGAGGTTACGCGACAGCTGGAGCGGCTGCTTTCAGCGGTTCCGTAACTCATACCATCTCAACATCGGTCATAGTTTTTGAGATGACCGGCCAAGTCACTCACATCATTCCAATTATGATAGCGGTCTTAACTTCTAATGCCATAGCAGCTTTATTGCAGCCTAGTGCCTACGATAGTATTATTTTAATTAAGAAATTGCCATATTTACCTGATCTATTGCCTACTAGCAGTGGTAAGTGATTTTTATCCTTATTTGTCCAACATCCAAAGTAATTTTCTATTAAAATTTAGGGATGTATAGCGTATGCGTAGAAGACCTCATGGTCCGTGATGTCAAGTACATATTCCGCACCATGACCTACCAGGAATTATATAAAGTTCTCAAAGATAACAAGAACTTGCATAGCTTTCCAATAGTGGATAATCCAGATAGTATGGTCCTATTGGGTTCCATCCAAAGGATGCATTTAATCCAGCTGATTGACAAGCAAATTGGTAAAGAAACAAGACTGCAGGTATTTGCAGAAAGACGCAGAGAAGCATTGAAACAGCGCGAAGAGGAGGAGAAGAGGCAAGCTGAACAAAGGGAGAGGAGACCATCTAGATTCCAAGTTGTACCAGTTACTTCCGAAAATCAATTAAACGTCGAAAGAGTATGGGATGATCTTCATCCAATCCTAAAAATCTTATTAACATTGCTAAATTATTTTAGGCCTCTTATACACCCGGAACCACGAGCCAACCCAAGAAATCCATTTTGAAAAAGACCAATTCGTTTACGTTTAAAAATTTCTCGCCATTCTCTTCAACCAGCCCCAGTGCTACACCTTACACCACAGTTACAGGTGCTGAATCGAAGATGCGACAAGCTTTCGAAGCCATCTTCAGGTAAATCATAAAATTCATAATTCCAAACAATTCAAGCTGAAATATCTTCGATTTTCTCAGGAAATCCTACCAGTTACAAGACGTAAACAACGAAAGCCAGACGGTTCTAGATATCGATGGAAAACCGCAGATAATTCCAAGTAGTCCTACAGGAAAAAAGGTCCAATTGGTAAGTTACTTACCAACAAAAAAAAAACCTTCCGAAAGGGCCTATTTAACTCTATTTTTTCCTAGCCCAAAGAACGTATCTGTGACATGTCTCCTGAAGACCAGAAAAGATGGGAAGCCGAGCAATTACAATCATCGGTCGATTTCGGCAAATCTCACATTGATCCGGCACCTTTCCAATTGGTCGAGAGGACTTCTTTGCTCAAAGTACATTCTATCTTTTCAATGGTAGGCGTCAACCACGCTTACGTTACGGCTATTGGTCGTCTGGTGGGGGTTGTTGGCTTAAAGGAGCTTCGAAAAGCCATAGAGGACGTAAATAGCGGAAATTTACCCCCACACGTTGACTTACACGCCAATGGAGTTTCTGTAAATGACGTTAACGATCCGGAAACGGAAGCCGATGCAAACACTGCTTTGGTAACGAAAGCATAAGCATAAACCGTAATCGTTTTAGATTTCGATAATAAATCCAATTAAAAACAAAAGAAAATCCTCCTAAATCTTGTCGCTGGCGACTAAGAATATTGATAAAATGACGGAGTGAATGAAAAATTGAATTTGGCAAGGTTAACTTTAAGTTAATCAATTTCAATTAATATAAACGATGGTGCTACCTAAATAATCGTAAAAAGGTCATATCCCGATTAAGTTTGAATAATGACATCGACGGTAATAAACTAAATAGTACTAAACTTGCGAAAATGGCTCAAGATTTAGTTGTTAGATGGAGCTTATTTAAATATGGCATTAAATCGGAAAGATGAACTACTTAAAGAAAAAAAAAACGTATTTATGGTGCCGTATTTATTCAAAATTAATATAAATAAATAATTAATATAAATTAAGCGGAAAATTAATTAGAGATAAGACTCTCAAAGTATTTGATAACTTTACCGAATGTGATATACTTTAAGGACGTTATAAAAATAATTATAATATATTTGTGATTGTAAAAATGTAAAATACGAATAAACAATACGAATTTAATGCGTGTTTTTAATTTTTAATTCATCTTTAGCGGCAGAATCATCACGCTTCAAACCAGTAATCCCAAGTTAATGTTTAAAAATCTATTAAATAATAATTAAAAAATTATTAAAATCCCTTAAGGCAAGTAAATTAAATTGCATTAAACCTATGATTTTTCCACTAAAATAATAAAATACAGAAATGCTTGTGTGAATGCCCATTTTCCAAAAACTTACCAAATACAACCACGAAAGGAATAAGTTTTTCTTGTAAAGTACAGAAACAGGGCAAAAGCGGGAGGGGAAGGCCCCAAATTTGAATAACAACGGATTTTATTCACGGCTGTGTTATTACCCTAATTTAAACGGGACGTAATGGAATTTTACGTCCCTGAGCCTTGGCCACTAGATGGTGGAATTTTAATCTATTTGATTTACTATTCAAAGAAGATTTAAATGGTTAAAGAAACGTTTATACAATTTATTTAACGTCCAGTTGATATTTGCGACGATATAAAAAAAAGCGAAATTTGCATTAAAATACACATATTAAATTATCTTGAGTGTAGGCTTTCACGACCGTAATCTATTGTAGAAATGTCTTTCGGGTGATGTCGTGTAGTTAATATTTAACTTGACGTTTCGCTGACTATCCTGTCAGCTTCTTCAGAAGATTTCTAAAGACTGCTGCTTAAAAAGAGACAATCTTCTAGATCAACATATTTCGTAAATATTCGCATTCACTCCCAACATTCATGTAATTAACGTGATGGTATTTGACGTCAAATAACCGCATAATTTCACCAATTAAAATCGAGTATTTCGCAATCAGTTCCAGTAGGCGAAGAAAAAAAAACAAGAAAAGAAAAGAAAATTTCGTCCTTTTTTATTTCAAAAAATATATACAGATTTAGTAAAAACATTTACAATACACATGGGCGTAGCCAGATTTTGCTTAAAGGAGGGGCCAATCACATTTGATATTTTAGAGACTTTTCTACGACCGGTAATAAGAAACGAAAGTGAAATTATTTCAGAGATTTGAGGAGGGAGAGGCCCCTTCCTGCCCCCGTCTGGCTACGCCCATGACTATACGTCTACAAGTACTATAGATTTTTTTTTGGTATAAAGTTCATCTGTATAATAAAATTTCACAATTATAAAAATAATAATTATATATTACATATAATACATTTGGAATTTATATAAATGCAAAGAAATAAATAAAAATATGTGTAATAAAGGAAGCTTATATACTCTCACTTAATTATAAAACTCAAAAATTAAATGCTCGTAAATAAAATAAATTAATATATGTTACGTACTTTGGAAAATCATATTCACGTTGCTATATTCAATATGTTTTTTAAAACAATTCTTAGGTCTCCGTTTTAACTATAATCAAATGAAGCCTTTTGCCAAAGTAATTAGCCAATATCGTAAGATCTTCCGACTGTTATTCCAAGGAACTTCAAACGACAATAAAGTTAACGAAAGTCAATTTTCTATACTTGTCCACTATCGATAATCACAACATCTTTTGATAAATTTACTCCAATTATTATCTAAGTAAGCAACGAATACACTTTCATTGTATTTTCGATTGTTAACGTTACACCCTGAATATGGTACGTAACTCCATTCAATAAATAGACAAAAAAATAAATAATATTCACTCTCTGACAAATGCTAATAACCAAACAAGTTTGCCTAACAAATGGATAACTTCGTTACATTTGGATTCGTTCGGTGGATTGTTTACGGCAAGGGGAATGTTGTCCGCAATTAAAAGCTAAGCAGAATACTGTTACATAATTGCTTTGATCTGTACGAGTTAGACATCTTGGGCGGTTAGAATAAGGCTACTTCTGAACCTTCGATTTTAGTATTCAGAAAAGACATGTTTAAATCATCGGTAATATTTAAAATATTTATACATCCATAGAAATTTTACATCTTTCCTCAACTTAGACAATATTGTCTAATCTATTGGACAACGCTTGTGCTCTTTCCGTTACACTGTATATATATGGCCTTTCCGAAGGATTGATTTTTAAAATGTACAATATCAACTCATGTAAATCCTAGAAATAAAAAGAAGAAAATTTTTTTCTTACGGTAATACAGGATGAAATAAATTAATACCTGCGGAAATGGTGTTTCTTCAGGGAAATTGACATTTCCCGATAATACAGCTAACGCGACGGAATCACCTCTCTCGTAAACAATATCGAAAGGACTTTTAAAGTAACACATCGCATATAATACACAACCTAAACTCTAAAAATACACTTACATAGGTAAACGTGCATCGTAAATATATAAATAACATACCCAGATATCTGTCCGTTCATCGATCACACAATAACTTTCTACGTTAAATAATTCCGGGGCTCTATAAGGCATCGAACACCTTTCGGCAGCGATATCTTGCAATTTTTGAGCATCCTGTGAACCGCACACTTGTACTTTAGCTGGCGCCATAGAGCCTTGAAATTAACATTTTTAAACGGTCTACATTTATAGTGTTAATTTAAGTAGAGAGAATACCTAAATCCATAATCACAGGGGTCATATCGCTATTCAAACATACGTTTGCAGTTTTCAGGTCTCTATGAGCTAACGGTTCAGGTTTAAAGTTGTGCAAATATTTTACGGCGTCACAAATACCGAGGAATATCCTTAAGATCTCCTTTGCACTTATATAATCTTTGCTTAATGATTTTAAACCTAGGTAATCGTGTAAGGTACCCTTCGTGTAATACGGTAGAACCATGTATACTTCCGAAGTGACATTGACGACGATGTCGGCAGAACCTGCATGATGAAATTTATTAAATTAGTTGTTTTTATTGCTAAGGGTGATCGATTTACCCTTAAATGTTGAATCAATCAACTCGATAATGTTAGGATGTTTCAATTTTTTGTAATATTCGATTTCTTGTAACGCTAATTTCTGATCTTCTACACTATGGCAGATTATCTTTTTGACTGCGTAAAGCTTTCTATTCCTCGGGTTTTGAACTAAATCGACAGTGCTGAAACCGCTGTAAATCGCAGTAATATTAAATAAAAACAGCTGTTACAATTGTGTTCAATATTTACCCTTCTCCGAGATGTTCTTTGATGTTATATTTCACGCCGTTTATATTTATCGATTCCCTTGTACATATGCAACCCATCTTCATTATTAAACTTAAGCCTAATGCGTTCATTTTATAATTAAAAAAATTAAAATATCTCGGTGCACGATTGATAGGAACATAACCTCAATATAATTGTAAATGTTAATGACGTCAACAGTGACGGGAATACCTTGGATTGCAGTTCAATATCCAAATTAAAGCAGATAAAACGGATTAAATGAAATAAACAATTTTTTTTTTATAAATTTGATGTTTATAATTCGTTTAATTCCAAAATACAATTTTCCGGAAATATTCCACGGGCGTAGGTAGAGGGGGGGGGGCATGGAGGGGCAGTGCCCCTCCTAGAAAATCTAAAAGAATTTCACTTTCATTTCTTATTGCTGGTCATACAAAAGTCTCGAAAATGCCAACTCTAATTGTCCCCCCTCTTGACCAAATTCTGGCTACGTCCTGTGAATTTACCCACAAATCATTGTTACCGATCTCCATCAACATCAACAAAAGTTTTTTGGAAAATACTTTGATTAACTCCAAATCCAAACAATCATTCTTTATTTCTAATTTATTTTTTTTAATTTAATTTAAAACTTAACACAAATAAAACTACAATTTTCGAATCAATCTGAATTAAAAAAATGTATTTATTCTTACATTTAATATAAATTGGTATCACAGTTCTTTCTCTTTTTACATAATTTTGCTTATTTTGTAACGTAACAAATTAAGATCAAACAATACTTCTTTCGTCAATACTCTTCCCTCCTCGGATTACCACAATTTACCAGATTCGAAAGTTCAACTGCACTATAACCAAGTAATTGCTTTAAGTCGCAAACAAATTTATAAACAAATCGTTTCCCGTGGACCTTAGATATCATATCGCCATCATAGTAGTATCTTAAGGCTCTCGATAGTTTTTCGTAGTTCATCGTTGGTTTGTTTTTGCGTTCGCCCCATAGTTGAGCAACTATTTCAGGGTTACTTAGCTTGAATTCTCCATCGTTACCTAAAATAATACAATCAATAATTTGAAACGTAACAAATGTAATTCTGGAGATACCTAGCCAATGAATAACGGTTTTATATTTTCGGCATGTTAGTAATTCTAACAAAAATTGCCATAGTTGTATTTGTCCGTTGTTACCACTTCTATTACCCCCCACAGTGGCTCCAATCGGATGAAAATATCTAATGGCATGCGAATAGTTAGGTATTATCCTATTAATCTATAAAAGTAAATAAATAGGTAAAATCAAGTAACCTCTGAGAGTGACATTTAATCGACATTGACATCTTAATTGTTTAACGCCATCTAGTATATAAATAAAAGAAATTAAAACTAACTTTTGTTTGTTTCATCAATTTAGGTTGTCGTTTGGGTTCGTCGTCTCCTGTACTTTGTTTTATAACAGCTAAAATAAATAAAATAATTCGTAATAAAAAATAATTATTTAGGTATTAAAAGCTTACCGACTAATTTCATCTTCCTCAATAACTCTAAATGGGTCCAAAATACATCTCCGGGATCGCTAGGAACAATCTTTTGAAATTCTGGTAGAGTTAGTTTATATAACTGTTCACCATTCATCGACCAATCGGATAATTTCAAGTTCGGTAAGTTGAATTGCCTAACAGCCCATTGTACCCAATGTCGGACATGTAAAACGTTCCTAAGATAAGCAAAATATTGTTATATAAGTACAAAATATATAAACTGTTTTATATACCATTGCTGTGGATCTGACGGGATTCTTAGTCGTTCTTGTTCTTTTTTAAAAGCAGTGTCTACCTGCCATTGTACGATGTTTTTCACTTTTTCTTTATGTTGTACAGGTTCTTCGGCATCCGATGATTGTCGCTCTTCATCTAAAAATTAATGTTAGATAATAGTATAATAGAAATAAAAAATATACAATCTAACCTATGTTTATATAATCTTCAGCTGGTTTCAATACGTCGATTATATTAATCCTCTTTAAATGCACTTGAATCTGTACATTCACTTGAACCAAACCTTCGCCTTGAACGCATTGATCGACGAGATTTTTATGTCCTTCTAACTAAATATGATAGATGACTTAGTTAAACAACACATAAGTATCGGCATCCTCCGCACCACACAATTTAAATTTATTATATAGTAATATAATAATTAGTCCGGGACGGCTGTTTCGAAGACTATTCGTGCCTTCGAAACGGCCGTCCTGGACTATTTATTATATTACTATATAATAAATTAAACTTGCGTGGTGCGGAGGGTGCCGGGACTTATGTGATGTTTACCAGACTACGCCACAGTCCTTGCTATCATTAATGACTTAGTTAGTTTGTTCTTCTTTTATATTTGAATCGATTCTGAACCGTTCAAATTATGGTATAGCTCTATAAGATATTAAAGCCTCTAGTACTCCCAAGAGCGACCGGCTTGAATGATTTTGAATCGATTCAATCATGAAAGAAAAAGAAAGCCGATATATTTTTAGGTTATGTAACCTACCATTTGTGCTCCTTGTAAACTAAATGTATATCCTGTGAATTCCGTCTCTAATTTTTGCTCAAGTAACTTCTTGAGCTTCGTTAAAGGCTCCCTGATATCCATATGTTGCGTAATTATGTCATTTTCGTTATCAGCATCTATATCAATTAATCCTGAATCCAGTTCTTGCATCAGGGAGTCTTCAAACCCGCCAACCTCGTCTAGGCTATTGATGATTTCTGTTTAAATCGTCAGTTTAGCGTCGAACACATCAAATAGGTTAAACTTACCTAGCTGTGATGGATCTCCCAACTGTGAGCTATAATTGAAGTTACCTTCGTTACTGGCGTCATCGCTGAATTCTTTATTGCTGTCTTCAAGTTTAATCGTGGGAATCATCTTATCTGATGTGTTGTAATCAGTTAAATTACCGTCTTCGTCGAATATGTAACTGGAAAAAGGGAGAAAATAGATACGAAAATTAGGTTATGTTGACAAATGAACGAAAATGGTCTTTACCTTTTCGAGGGATTCGATTGATCTGTGTACACGCTTTGCCCGTGTTCGTTTATGCTCATTATGAATAAAGGCGTCTTTTTTTCCATTTTACAAAATTAATTGGTTATTAAATTAATAAGTAGAAAGTAAATAAATTTATTTTGCTTTTTTGGATTTGGCAATATTTGGATTCGAGTGACATCTATCGGCGATATACCTGCAACAACCTGTGGGGTGCGTTCATAAAGTTTGTTTTGGGGTTAATCCCAACTTAAGATTATTTGTTCATAGACATAAAATTAATGAAGCATAGCTTTAGGATTCATACTCTTTGTTCTTTACTAAATAAATAATAATAATAAATAAAAATAATAAATAAAATATCACATCATAAAAAATGTTTCTCTTTTTATAATGATATAGCCAATAAATAGCATTTTCGAGTAAGTTGTACAGCGATAGCCCGAGTGTAATATCAACTAAATTGATGACGTTCATATATTTGAATTTAAAAAGCATTTATTTTAAAATAAAGCGTTTTTGAAGAAACTATTTTTTTGAAACAATAACGTAGGCTTCCACGGCCACAATCAATTAAAACTAAACATGTTCCGCATTCGGACCGTGTCGGGGTTAAACAAAAACTCGACGTTTCGTCCACAATAATAAGCGACTCCTTCAGAGAGGAGAAGGTGGTAGGCGATAGTTGGCATGATAACTCAACGGTTAAACCACGCCAGAGGCAAAATTAACAGCAGGAAGCAGTTGATCACGAGCACGAACGTTGTCCTCCTCTCGAATTCGGCTGTTGCTGAACATTATCTAGACAATGGCCATCAGATATTATTCAGCGCCTTGTAATTCTTCCCATTATTACAATCGGACAATTAGAGAGTCCATAGAGATCCCTAAACATCCAGTGAATGTAAATAGGGATGCAGGTTACGTAATAATTAAGCCTGCAGAAACGAGTGCGGTTCAAGAAATCAGCAGAGACTAGACAGGCTCGTGTTTTGTCGGCTCTCGGAGAAGACGAAGAAGCACGAGTCTGTCAGTTTCTGCAGGCTTAGTGACAACCAATCCAATCACGACACCCAACCAATCAACGACAGGCCCCGCCCACTGCCAGTTGATTTTTTTCCCTTGGGTATAGAAGTTATTTAAGCGATTGTTATCAAGATTTTCAATATTTAATAATAACAAATAATAAATTTAATTTAATAATAAAAAATATACGGAAGAAAACGAAAAATCTCATAATTTATTAAATATATATAATCATAAAAAATACATTTTAGTAAATATTACTAAAATATTATAACATACAAAATTTCATAATAACAGACAATAAACACCTCAGCCAGACTTCTCGGCAGCTGCATTACGAGAATGACTCAACATATGCTGCTTCAACGTATCATGCTTACTGTATTTCTTATCACACAAAGTGCATTCGTAAGGGGTTAAGCCGAGATGTGAAGCCATATGTTTCTTCAAACTTTGATTATAATTAAAACCGACTTTACAAATATTACACACGTACGGTTTCAGTTCCTTATGCCTAATTTTATGTTTATCGAACGTAGTTGGAATAAAGGTTGTGTAATCACATACATCGCATTTGAGAGGATCAGCTTCCGGGTGTGATAATTTTATATGCTGCAATAAATGCCGAGTCAAAACGAACTTTTCTCTACATACGATGCATTCGAATCTCTCATTTCCTGCATGTACGCTTAAATGGAGTTTGTATGAGTGTTTCGCTGTAAATTCCTTATCACATATCTCACATTTATGCATTTTCTTATGATTCTGTTCAATTTGATGTTTATTTAGATCGTATTTCTTGTAACATTTGAAATCGCACATCTCGCACTCGAACAGGTCCTTATTCACATGACGTTTCACATGATCCTTGAGATATTTTAGCAAATTAAAAGACTTTTTACATAAATCGCATTGAAAATTACCTTCGGTATGTGATTTTATATGTCTAGTTAAACTATTCCGTGTACTTAATCTTATCTTACATATATGACATTCGTGGGGTTTCACATCGTAGTGCGTAGCTTGGTGTTCTGTTAACCGATACTTCTTGTGAGTTTCATACGGACATAATTCGCATTTAAATGTTACATCCGCTAAGTGGATATCACGATGTTTTCTAACTTCAGCGTAAGTCTTCGCTTGGAAATCACATTTACGGCATTTAAACACTGGGTCATGCTTGGCATTATGTTCAGTCATTTCTATTCGATTTTCGGTGAAAAATTCGCACTTTGAGCACTTGTAAGTCTTTTTATTTTTTTTATTATCATGTTTCATCATGTGATTTTGTAGAAATAGACGTCTAGTAAATTTTTGTTGGCAAATATTACATTCGAAAATCTCATTCGTGTGTAGACGTTTATGAATCGTTAAATTGCTTTTTAAAAAGAATTGCTTCCCACATTCGTCACATGAAAATTGTTTAATATGCTTGAAAGTTTTGCTATGCATATCTAGATCTTCCTTCGAACCAAACGTATAATTACATAGATTACATTTACTTAAAATTTGGATTTCACGGTGTTTTCCGAAATGCCTCAAAATACCTTTTTTCGTTTTAAATATATCCAAACACACCGAACAAAAATACGTGCTCCGCTTATTGTGCAAAATGCAATGTTCTTCGAATTGTTTCACATCGTCAAATTTTATATTGCACATTTCACAATACGCTGAAGTGAAATCAATCTCTTCTTTCACAGTGATTTCTTCGAATTTTTCTATGCATCGTGTAGGGGTTTTTTCTCGTTGTCTTCGAGACGTCGGCTTCGAAGATGTCGATGTATCCGCCATTGTGTCTAAAGCGATGAATTCGAAGGTTTCTTCCTCTTGTTGCTCCTTTTCCTTTTCTATTTTTACATATAACGGATCAATTTGCAGTTCCATTATATTGCTGTCGTCATCTATGATTTCTTCTTTAATTTTGATGAGGTGGGTTTCTATGTGATCGGACTTTTAGAAAAAAAAAAATTATCGGTGCAAGAAAAGGAATACTTAAAAATGTTACCTGCGTGATAGCGAGTGACGGATCTACTTCTTGCTTGCAATGCATATCGATGTTTGATATCGCTTCATTTGCTTTACGAGATGAAATTATAGCCTTCGATGGTACGGCATCCTTCTTTAAGAACTTTTTTAACCCATCATCTTTAGATTCCACGTAACTATCTTCAGCGAAATGTTCACTGCACACCATTGAATTGCGAGTTGGTCGAAAGTCCCCTAAGTGTAGTGCTTCCACCCATAATTCGACCAATTCAGGTTGGTTAAATGGAAATCTACAAAGGAATTACATTGAAGAACTTAAAACTGCAAAAATGGGAGCTTTTGTAGGCTTTCGCGGCCATAGCAGACGACGATGTTTACGTTTTAGGTTAATGGAATATTAATTTAATTTTTCGGGTTTATGTTCTTTTCTTTAACGGAAAAAACAATCTTGCCTGTGAAAATGTATTGGCCCGCCGGTGATCCATTTGTTGCGACAACCATCAGCACAACAAGTTCTGACCATTTTGTTACTGTTAACCTAGATTTGGTTGTTGACGTTTACTGAAAGTGTTCGGAAATTTCAAATTTAGTTGGATGCGTTCAGAAATTCTAATTTGTTACAGAAACAAATATAATTTAAATTAATTGTTAAATAATTAATTAAAGAAATATGCTTGTAATTGTATTAAAATGTAAATAAAAATTTAAAGTTAAAAACATCGCAAATTGTCAATAAATTTATTGAATATGTTTAGAAATGTAGCTTTAGCGTCGGTTAGTATTCATAGTTTCAACATTTTTAATTAAATTAATAAAATTAATTATAAAGCGATAAAATATTGAAATTATTTCGAAATATTAACCGTAATTGCTAAGTATGAATCATAATTTCGCACGATTTACGCTACCTAGATTGTAATAAGCTGTTTGAGACATTATCTATTAATTGAGTGCACTTATAGATCATTATACATCAAATACTAAAAGATAAGATTTAATCTTGACCTGATTCAGATCCACAC
>LR736904.1:530018-575108 GCA_902654985.2 Oryctes borbonicus
CCCATTTCAGATTGGAACAAATGCTTCGACAACTGGTTTCCTCGAATGCAAAAGCGAAAACATTTTGAGAAACAATAAAGTATTTTTTTTTTTCGATAAAATATCTATTTTTTTTTTACCCCCAAATCAACGACCTTTCTGATCATACTCCTTATAGTAAGGTGCTGAAGCCTGCAGCTTTACTGAACCTGAAGAAAATACTAATTCTTTTAATTTAAAGTCTGCCTGTTCAGAATTTAGACTTAGACTTTGATATTAGCAACAAGCAGTTCTTCCACGTTGCTCAACACTTTCAGATTTGATCCCATCTATTCCCAAACATTTATTTCAATTTCTTTTTAGACATCTTAATGTCCTCGCGAAAAATTACGGACCCAGTTTCCTTGCAAAAAGCAAAAGCAGCCTATACCTCTTGCATCGACGTCAATTACGCCGACAGGCTAGAATTACCTCAAGTGACCTTCATGAAACAATACGGAGTGTGGCCTGTTATATCCTTGGAAACGGACGAGGATATACAAGTCACCTGGAATGACGTAGGAGACCTAGCAGCGTTGTACGGAGTGCCTTTATTCTTCAATTTCCAAATCTTGTCGAATTATTGGGATTCGGCAGATAATTTCATATACGTAAGTAAGATGCACGATCCGCCACCAATTTACAGACAATTTTCTTCTGCAATTTTAGTTGTATCGCGATGCTGTTTCTAATCCATCTACTTACTATGGGAGATTGGAGCAGAACCTTGAAGATTTCTTGGGAAGCCATAGAAGAGTTGAAAGAAGCGGTGATTCTAAATCCGAGCCTTTACCGTTCGAAGCCTTCATGAGGGGTATGGCTTTCCATTTGAGGGACGTTGTGGGAACTTGGAAGAGTGATGCTGAGATCATTGCCGATTTAGATGAAGTACTTAGCTTTATGAGGGTGTTGCAACCAGGTGGTGTAAGTGTTTTTTTTTTTTTGGTTCTTCAGTATCACTCGTTTATTGATAATAAGTCGGGCGAATACGGACAATTAATTCAATGTTATTCAATCTTTCGATCTGTTCGATGTGCTATGTGCGAGCTGGCGTTGTCGTGGTGAAGGATGATACGCCGATTTGAGGCAAACAAATTGTTGTATAGCAATCAGCGTTTATTGTTTTTCGATCCTTAAGAGCAACGGCAGCAATAGGCCCAGTTTTACGGAAGAAAAAAGCAATAATTTTTTTTTTGAAGCGCTTCGTGCACCAACGAATTTTGTGGGTTTTGGTTGATTTTGGAACATCCAAACAGTGGATTGTTAGACGCTCTGTTGCAAATGTAAAACAAAAATCAACAAATGAGCGTAGATCCTCCATTGTTCTTAAGCACTTCCAATAGTCTGTTATTAATAGATTTATCTAAATTTAACACGTAATTTTGAGGGATATTCTGCTATTCGGTCACTATTGAGGTTTTCAGTTCCTGTACCGTGAAATATTGACGGCCTCCGCCATAAACACGACGTGCCAATTCACCCCGCATGTTTTCAATAATGTTTAAGTCTGGCGACCGTGCCGGCCACTGGAAAGTTTTAATCTTTTTCTCTTTAAACCATTCAGTAATGGTTTTTGCTTTGTGAATTGGCGCGTTATCTTGCTGAAAAACAAAATTGCGCCCGGCCCATTGGTTTCCAAAACGTAGAAGATTGTCACGCAATAAGTCTTTATACGTCACAGATGTCATTTTGTTTGTGCAAAACTTTTATCGCGAAATCCAATCGCTGCCCATATCATCACAGATCCACCCCCTAATTGTCTGGTCATTTTCACTTTTGGTTCCTTTCTCAGATCATGAAAATAATGCGAGTACCCATCCGGTCCGTCCAAATTAAAACGTTTCTCATCGGAAAATATAACTTTTTCCGATTGTTTCTTCCAGGATACGTGTTCTTCAGCAAATCTCAACCTCGCTTCTTTGTGTTTCGCCGAAAGTGGCGGTTTTCTCAACATTTTCTTCTGTGATATTACCGGTGACGCCTTTAAAATCCTTTGAACATTACGCACGTGCGTTTGTACCCCCGCCTGTTCTGCAATAACTCTCGCCGACGCAGAAGAATTGGATGCACACCGCAATATCATGCGTTTATCCCGCTCACTTACAGCTTTCGGTCGTCCCTGGCCATTTGGTTTGCCGTAATTTTCCGGATCTTTTAGGAAATTTTTAACGGAATGATCGCTTCTTCGTAACCGACGAGCAATTTCCTTCTTACTAACACCATCCTGGTGCCAGGCTAGAACTTCACCCCTTTCTATCAAGGATAATTGCTTTTTTCTACCCATATTGCAAACACTTTATAAAATATAATTTCTCGTGGTGAAATGTGTACACTTTACCAGCACAACCGCTGCATATAAAGAGAAGTATCAAATTAAAACATTTTCGCTTATATTAATGTAATAAATGCACAGGGTGGTCTAAATTTTTGTCGCATTTAAAATTCCTATTTTGATCTGGGAAAATCTCAATTACCCCTCATAAAGCAATAAATACCCCAGAAATATCTATAAATGGACTATTTACATAATAAGTATTAATAACCCTCATTTACATTTTATATAATGTCTATAAACTTTGTTTCGTAAATAGAAACGATACTGCGTCTATGTTTTTGTCGGGTAGTGTACGTTGATAGAAGCACCGCGTTTGAATTTTTGAAGCATTTTTTGGCACCAACTCACACGAGCCATTTTCTTGAGCCTTGGTTAAATTGAATTGAATTGCTGGTCAATTAAAAAAAAATCCTTGATCAAACGATGATTTATACTTGCTCTAATGAATCCCAGTTCTCCAATCATTCAGGATTATTCACACTAATCCATTAAAAAGTATTAGGTGCTTTATAATTGCGTTGCATATTCTTTGTACAATTGAGAAAACAATTGAAAATAATCAACAACAAGTTGCTTGTAAATGAGTCACGCCGTAATAATTTAAAGCTATTGTTAGACTCAAATTTGATTAAATGCTGTTCTAGAATATCCGATAATGTAATGATGGTGATAAGCTATTTTGAAGTTGTAAGGATCACAATTCCATTAGAATATTATGTTTCCTGCTTGTCTTCTTTTAATTTATTGCTCACTTAATTTAATTAATTAAACGTTGTAATGTTCGTTTTATCGATAAATGATTACATGAATAGTTAATCAAATACTTTCACATAGAGGCAACTTCTTAGAAGTAGATTCTTATTATAGATTTCAAATGAATGCCACTTAATGGTAGAAGTTGTTTGGTCTCGATGATGTTAAACAACACATAAGTATCGGCAACCTCCGCACCACACAAGTTTAATTAATTATATAATAATTAATCCGGGACGGCCGTTTCGAGGACACGAATGGTCCTCATCATCAACCGGATGATGTGAGAAAAAAAACTTTTTCTAAAACTAAACATGCACGTACTGTCCCTACTTCTTAGAACAGATATCCTTTACAAGTGCCTATTTCTACCTCCTGCACGCCTTGAAGCTACGACGTGCGAAAAATAACATGCATGTGCTATCCCTTCTTCCGAGAAGAAATATTGTTTTACAAGTGCCCATTCTACCCTCTACGCGTCTTAAACTACGACATGCGAAAAACACGGCCAGATAGACGGGAAGATCTCTTTTATGACCCAAAATATAAACAAGTGCCAGCCTACTGCAAAAGGTCAAAAAGGACAGAGTACGACAACGGTCCGTTTTCTCTGTTCATCAGATTTTTATTACTTTTTATGTAAACTGTCTCGTACGCATCTAATTCTCGCGGCGACGTTACGTTTTTAATCAATTTTAAGTCTTCTAATTTAATACTATGCCCGGTTTCATTTATATGTTGTGCCACGCTCGACGCGTCCAATCTGCCGTAGCGATAATTTCTTATATGCTCTTTGAATCTAGTTTCTATCGCTTTTTTCGTTTGACCAATATAGGCTTTATTACAGTGACTGCATTCAATTTTATAAATTCCCTACCTTCCTCCCATTTTCGGTTTATCTTTAGGATTACCGAGAAGATTTTTAAGTGTGTTGCGCGAACCGAAGCATACGTTCATATTTTGACTCCTCAAAACCTTACTCACGCCTTTCGATATGCCGTGAAAGGGGAGTTTCACGAATTTCTTGCTATTAGTTTCTACCGGGGTTAAGGTCGTGGGATTTCTTACGTAAAGCCTATGTTGGACTTTCTTAAGCATGCGATGGACTTCTATAGAAGAGTAACCGTTATAAATAGCTACGTTTTTTTATGAATTTAAGTTCTTTGTTAAATCTACTTCTACTTAGAGGGAATTTAACCAATCTATTAATTAAGAAGCTAATCGCGGCCATTTTCTGTTGTCCACAGTGGTTAGAATTGTTCACAATGTACCTATTAGTGTTGGTTCCCTTTCCATAGATGTCAATTTCCAGTTTATTATTATTTTTAAACACTAAACTATCTCGGAACGGAAGTTGATTGTTCACTTCTTCTTCTACTGTGAATTTAATGGTTTAAAATTTTGAGTTTGAGGGTCGCGAGAAAATCCGAAATATTACTTTTCTTAGCATCAAAAACCGCGAAAATATCATCCACGTACCTATGCCAAATTCTAAGAAAATATGCGACATCCGCTCTCATACATGTCTCAAATTTGCTCATGAACAAGTTGGCTATGAAGGGGGACAGAGGGTTGCCCATTGTTGTATTTTCTAATTGTTCATAGTACTTGCCCTCGACTTGAAAACAATTTTGCTTCATGCAGAGTGACGTTAGTCTCTTATATTTCATATGACCAAAAAATAGAACTTACGTAACTTAATTTATTTATTTAAATTAAGTTATTATTTAATTATTAATAAAGTTATTATTTATTTAAATTAGGTCGTTTGTGCTCAAAACCGAAATTTTCAAACAGCAACAAGAAATTTTCACGAAGCTTAATAAAAATTAATTTTTTTCATTAACTTCTTAATTTCGCAGCTTGTCGAAGATACAGCTGAAATCCTCCCATTAGACAACTTAATTACCGTTGGACAATTGCAAGAATGGACTGATAAACAATTTGGTGAAGATTATCCCGTAAGTGATGAGGGTAACATGCTCCAGCTTCCAATCTACATTCCTATTATTTTCAGCTGGATTGGATAGAATATCTCAATCATCTATTTAAAGCTTCTGGCGTAACCATCACTGAGGATGTCAAGTTTTACCATGACGGTCCTACGTTGCTTTACGGGGTGCTCAATTTATTCCGCAAAGCTGAACCTAGACTTTTGAAGAATTTCATCATGACCAGGCTGTTCACTTTCATGGCACCTGACAGCGACCAGACGATGAGGAAGGTCTTTGATACGTATTATAGCAATCAAGGGTACTCTGTCTTTGAAAGGTATCTCCAAAATTTCTTCTCTTTTATCTTTTTTTTTTGGTAATATTGTTATTTTTAGATCAGAATATTGTCTAAGAAAAATCTTAGGTTACCCTAATAGTATTGAATATAGCATGGCGGTCACTTACGAATATCAAAAATACCATTTCAACATCAACAAGTTGCAAAAGGTAAGAAAATCTCTCCCCCTTTGCCTCCGTTCTCCCCCCAAAAAAAAGGGGTAACGCAATAATTACCCAGAAAATTGTTCTTTTAAAGGCTGCTGAAATGATGGACGATATACAAGCGGCCTTCAAAGAAATTTTAAATTCCTCCGATTGGATGGACGCCCAAACTAAAGTTAATGCTCTGAGAAAAGCCGACGAAATGATTACTTTATTGGGATACCCAGAATTCGTCGAAACTCCGCGAGCGCTTGACGAATATTACGATGGCTTAAGGGTTTGCACTTGGGAGCACTTCTGGAATTCCCAAAGGACTAGGTCGTACTCCCAAGCGCTAAATTTCAAACAAATTGCTCTGCCAAGGAATAGAGAATTGTAATTAGCAAAATTGATAAGTTGTTGTGGTGTTAATGTTAATTTTTGTTGCTTTAGATGGAGTTTGTCCCCGTTGGAGGTCAATGGTTTCTATAATCGGGCCAGCAATAGGATTTGTAGGTTTTCACTTTTAACTTTTGATTGAGAAGTCTTTGGTTTTCATGAGAAAAATTATGAACTTACTGATTATAAGGCCATATTTTGAAATTGCAATGTAAAAGTCAACTTTTATTCTTGGAATATGAAAAATTCTGGGAAATTGCGATTTTGTACTAATTTTTCCCTTGGAAAATTTCCAATTTCATCAACATAAAGTATGGTTCAATAGCTTTTCCAAAAATCAAAAGTTTTCCATGATTTTTCACGATTTCAGTAACTTTTCAATGAAATTCTTGAATTCTTCTTCTTCTTTCTTGAATTCTTGAAAAATCAATGAATATTTCCTGAAATGATCAAAGTTTTTGGAAAAACCCACTTTATGGAGCAATAAAGTATTTATTTACAATAATATTTGTTAATTTTACAGTGTTCCCTGTCAGTATGCTGAATCCGGTCTTTTTCGGTGGCGATATCAGGTAGACATATCCTTTATTTTCAAGCTTTCGCCAACAGTTAGAAATAGTTATAAATATATTTATTTTAGTATCGAATAGATAGCATCTTCTTCGTACTTTTATGAAAAAAAAAAAATTTTTTTTTTCGAAAATTAATTATTTCGAAAAAATCTATCCCTATCTTATCTAATTTATTCCTCCAATCAGCGCCTTAGACTACGGCAGAGTTGGAGCTATAATGGGACATGAAATAACCCACGGTTTCGACGCCAGTGGTAAAAATTACGACGAAGAAGGACTTATGATCAACTGGTGGTCAACAGAGACGACAACTTTATTCTCAGAAAAGGCGGCGTGTTTCGTGGAACAATACGCTAAATATTACATTGATGAAATTAACGTCTATGTAAGCCTTGGATGAAATTCAATTCTACGAAAAGAAATTTTTTTACGCTTTCCTTTGTAACAACAGGTGGACGCCTCTAAGACTCTCAACGAAAACCTAGCGGACAATGGAGGTGTTAGAGCAGCGTACAGGGCGTTCAAAAAGCTGGAAAGTCGCAGCCAAAGCTTTAAGACCGTAGCGGAATTCACGCCAGAGCAATTGTTTTTCATCGGTTTTGGAACGGTACGATTCCATATATCAATTCCACAATTCCACTATTTTGTAGTAAATGTTGCTACGCTGTGTATTTTATGATTGTTTTTGTGTCCTTGTATTGCTTCGCTGTGCGTGCTTTATAAGGGAATAGTGAGTATAATTTGGAATTTTTCTTTACGTAATCTACTTGATAAATTAATATCTGATTGCTGTGTAACGTGTTGTACACTGCCGTTCAGTGAAGTTCGGTCATTCAATAAAAATCTATTATATCACACTGTATACAATTATTAATACATAAAATTAGAAAAATATTAAGCATACACTCTTTTCTAAGGGATTAAAGCCATAAATTATTATGTAAAGTAGAAATATTGCGACAACCACAATAAAGTTTGTGTAAAGTTTGTAAAGTTTTTTACCAACCGACCGAACTTCTCTGAACAGCAGTGTACGTGCTTTTTGTATGTTGTTGAATGAATTGCTGTTGAAGTATGGAACATGTCAATTATACTGATCAACAATTAAATAATTTTTGTCTGTGTGGTGTGTTTGACGGGCCACAAATTAGCCACAACAAGTCTACGATTCGTTCAAAAGTTTGCTAAAAATATTGTATAAAATAGTAAAACAAAAGAATTGAAGATCTAGTAGAAACATTGTTTCTGAACTTCTACTGTTTTGGAACCAACAACAATCTTGAGCATTTCTTTGAGAATCTGGGTGCCATAAGTAATTAGGAGGGTGAAAGATTTCGTTTAGATTTCAGAATAATGGAAGAGAGCTATTAAGAATAGGATGTGCTGCTATTGTTGGAGCATTCAAAGTGATTGCCGAATTTCCATAAAATATAGCTTTGCTTATGTCTTTCTCTTAAGAACAAATGTTAAAGATACAAATTAGCAAGAACTGTATAAACCAGCAACTGACTAAATTTCAAAAAAAAAAGAAATAAAAATATTTAAAAAATGTTTACAGACTACGTAAGCTTTCACTTCTTCCGGGTTTCGCCGTGTATCAAAATTTTCGCTCGACGTTTCGCCGCTCATGCTTCTTCAGGATAACTGAACCGATTCTCAGTTATCCGACATCCTTCTTCTTTCTTCTTTCGTCCTGGATGTAAAGAGAACGGAGAAGAGAATACACGCAGTGTTTAGAAAGAAGACGCACACCGATAGATATCTACATATGAGACCTCTCCATCATCCGATGCAGCAGAAGACGGACGGAAAGCACTGAAGAAAAATGAAGAGAAGAGCCACTAAGAAAAAGATGCCACATAAAGTAATATGTCAATGCGGGCAGTGTTACGTCGGACTAACAAGAAGAGCTATCGCGGTAAGAATAAAGGAACACGAAAGGGACACAAGATTTAAAAGAATCAAGCAATTAACTGTGGCGGAACATATACACAAGACTGGAGATAAAATGACATTGACATAAGAAGAGCCGCTAAGAAAAAGATGCCACAGAAGGTAACATGTCAATGCAGGCAGTGTTACGTCGGACAAACAAGAAGAGCTATCGCGGTAAGAATAAAGGAACACGAAAGGGACACAAAATTTAAAAGAATCAAGCAATTAGCTGTGGCAGAAAATATACACGAGACTGGACATAAAACCAACTTCAACAACGTAAAAGCACTACGGAGAAAGACTCATCGGGGAAGCCGTAGAAATAGAAAAGAACAAAACCGTCGATAGAGAAAAAGGTGGTACCCCCTTAGCAACACGTGGAAGAGTCTATTACGCAGTGGAGCAAGAATGTCGGACAACGGAGAATCAGTTCAACTATTCTGAAGAAGCCGTCAGCATGAACGGCGAAACGTTAAGCGAAAGTTTTGAAATAATCAAAATTCAAAAACTTTCTTCATTTCAACATTGATAAGCAGAACAATTTCGGAAGAAGATCAAGCTCCTTCTGAAGGATATACAAAAATCCTTTTAGCTGTAACTTGGGGTTGCTCATTTAAAGTTTTGTGCATCAATTTCTTTAGCAAATAATCAAAAATGTTATTTATAATTTCAGATGTGGTGCATGGTAGAAACCGACTATTACCTTCGACAAATGTACACATCAAACATATACCCTCCTGGTAGGTATAGAGTCATCGGAGCTTTATCCAACATGGAAGAATTTGCTGAAGCTTTCAACTGCCCCGTTGGAAGCAAGATGAATCCAGTCGATAAATGTGTTTTGTGGTAATCTATTTACAATATTTTGTTTCAATTATGTACCTTTAATTTTTTTTTTATAAAACATTGATACCCTTCTTAGTTTTATTTAATTTTATGTACATAGGTACGTAGGTATTAATTTGTAGTTGTTCACTCGCATATAAAGACATATTTTAGCGTAGCAATAAAGATTTCTTATGTTTTTTTTTTTTTTCTGATAATTTGACTTAATTTAGAATTAATGAGGGAGCGACAAACCAAACCGTTTTCTAATAAAAAAATAATCGATGGTGGGACTTTGTGTGAGGCATTGATAACGACGGATAAAAATCAAAGTTTCCTGTTATAATTGATGCCACGAATATGTTCCGCAGTAATTAAGTCAAAGGCTGGACATATAGACGAAAAATCCGAAAATCGTGACTACAACACGCGGAATCGGGACATAAATTATTATTTTTCCTGTTCATAGAATATTCCTCACCGAAAAGCGTCTCCATTATTCTTGCTTAAAATTTTATAATAAATTATTTGTTTTTGTGAAATCATGCCGAAATATTCGCATTGTTAAGAAGAAGATTCTATACATATTTAGTTACCCTACAGCCTTATTCGCTAAACGAGTCCTATTTTCTTGTAAAATTCAGCTTTATTTCTCAGCATACTTTTCCTGTAAGGCTCTACATTTTTTCCAGCGATGCCCCAAACTTTTGAATCCGTCTAAAGTCTAAATAGTAGTTGGCAAAATGTTCCCTAAAATAGGCGTTTAGGAATACGACGGCTTCTTCATTTGATGAAAATCTCTGTCTTCCGAGCGAATCTTTAAGCTTGGGAAACAAATAAATCTCAAGGAGCCAGGATTGGTGTACAAGGTGGGCCAAATTCGATACTTTTAATAGGGAACTTATATTTCTAAAGGAATTAGACAAAAACTGACCTAAGCTTCGGGAGCTCGATCTTAAAGAGAAATCGATTGGTGAAATCCCTATTTTTATATCTTCCTTAATATAAGAGATACAGAGCGTTTTCTTACAATGTGCAATTTTTAAAAACCCTTGTAACTTTTTTATTTGTGAAAATGCTTGATTTATATAAAAACTATATTAGGGCGCTTTTTGACGCAGAACTCTATGCTCTAATTTTTTCTTTTTTTAAACTCGTATTTTTTGAGATATTATCAAGACTTGTGTTTTTTTATATGGAACACCCTATATATTTTTACACTATTGAAAAGCATATAAAATTACCTTTAGAATGATATAACACACTTGATATTTTATTTAAACAATTTTTAAATTATTTGTTTTTCTTCATTTCGCATTATTTTAAGCATTAACCCAATTTACCGTAAATAACATGAGCTCCACACAGAAGAAATAATTTTCTCCGCCTTATCATCAACAAGGGTTACATGGTTAATATTTATTAATTATTTATAATAATATTATTATAATTTTTCTGTCGTATTCACACCTGCCCATTTAAGCTACATTGTTCTGAGTCTACAGAAGCCTAAAAAAAAAATCGTACTTTTGGGTGAGTCTCAATTGCAGACATAAAAAGCTCTTTCAAATATGTACGCTGCTATTCCCTTCCAACAAAGACGAATATGAATAATCGTAAACTCATGCAATGTTAACAACCACGTGAGCGCCCGCGTTGAATTGTTTCCTAGAAAGGACGCGCAAAAAAAGACCGTTGTACGTTTTGGAAAGGTGACGTTAACAGCGGGCGACTCCCTTTTTTAAATACCGGTTCCTCTCTCTGAATGTATCACATAAACATATACATATATACGCTTACGTGGATGTGTACGTCTATATCTGTATGCCGCGTATACTCGAGGACAATCGGTTGTAAACATTTAATTCGACGAACTGTTAGGGTCCGTTTTATGAAAATTACAAGTTAGAAAATTACGTTCCCATAATTATTGTCCGTCTAGAAAGTATTGGGAATTTATTATTTTTTTTTAATTTTAATATATTTCTTTTTTGTTACATCCTAAGACAAAAGTAATGCATCAAGTAGGTTGTGCCGACTGTAGGCCATGGAAAAATCATATAACAACATCAGCTGACAAATATTGTTGATTATCAACAGGCTTAATGTTTGTGAAATAACGTCGCAAGTAGAAAGAAGAAAGTTGGTGGAATATTTGTGTAGAAAAGGTGTTCAAAATGTTAAAAAATTAGTGCAATTGACTGAACTCGGAAAAAGTGCAGTATTGAGATAATAAAGAGGATAAAAAATAGGGAAGATATGAGCCATGGACCAGTTTCTGGAAGACGGCGTAAGATTAGCGGAAAAAATCTAAACGCTTTAGTGACTTTAAGACGACAAAACCCGCGCCTTGGGTTTCGAAAACTGGCTAACAGATTTGGAAATCAACGTCAAATAAGAGTGTGTCCAGGAAACTGAGAAGACAATCAAAGAAACCAAAAAAAAATCCCTGCAATGACACCTCTACAAAAGCAACGAAGAATAGATTTTTGCCAACGATTTCGAGACGATTAATTTTAGTGATGTTTTTACATCTGACGAAAGTTGTTTTCAGCTTGGTACAAATCATTTAAAAATCCTATCAAGAGAAAATGTTACCGTTCAAATTTCCACATTTCCCACAAAAATAATGGTTTGTTTACTTGTAATGCAAAAGTTAGCGTTTCTGTAACATTTCTACTGAGCTTAATAATACAATTTATTGACAAAACATTTTTGCTGCCGTACAAACTAATCTTCAAAAAGATCAACAGAGTTTCAGAGTTCAATTAAATAAAAAAAAATTGTGTGACAACGACCTTCCTTTCATTTCTGCTCCTTCCCCTTTTATTTGATTTCTAAATGCATCAGATTGAAAGATTGAAGGTTATCTTGGTATAAAATGATCCTTCCTTTAGGACATCTTGGAGAAGTTGATGATCCCCCAGTGCTCGTGTGGAAACATGGCCTGCAATTTCAAAAGATTTGGCCACCGTCTTTTTGTTTCGGCATTTATCGCAAAACACTTTTGAGACTCACAGACCAAACTAGCTACCTGTTAGATCTCGTATACATAGTAATAAATTATAAGTTAAAAGCGGGAAGGACAGCTGTAAATGTATGTAGGTAGAACCAATATTTTTTTTTCCAAATGGAACACTGTACAGATTTTTCTGGCCACTGCTACGGCTTTAAAAATATTTTTGATTGTCCAAGTTTGGACTTAAGCGTAAAACTAGATTTTAAATGAACGGAAGACATATTCAGCCGATTATTTAAAAATTCTATAACAAAAGAGAGCCTTCTTATTGCTTCTGTCTCCAGATCTTCTTGGATTAGACGACGAGATTTGATATTCAGCTTTTCCTAGTTTAAATCGCTGATCCTTCAGGGCTACATGATCTAAGAAAAATCCTGCTAGCAATCTAGCGTCTCCTTCGCTGATCAATAGCGCTATTTTTGCTGTCTTTGGCGAGCCTGATGGAAGTGCTTTCGACTGTTTTTGTCTTGGAACATTTTCCTAGTACGACGCCTTTTGCTTGTAATCCCATGTTTTTATTGATTATTTCATGTATTCTTTTGGAGACAACAAATGGGGTTACGATCAAGGGAAGGCATATCCGCTGCTTCTTTGGCAGCTTATCTATATTTTCATTTCCTTCGATTTTTTGGCGGCTTGGGACACATCGCAAAGTAACATGGTTATTCCGTCCCAATTGCCTTAGATTGTCCTACTATTCCAACACCTACTATTTTCGAATTTTTTTCTCTTTTGCTTTGAGTCTCATCGGATATCCGCTTTCAATGATCACCTTGTAAAACTGATCAAAATTGTATTGCACATCCTTTGGAATGTACATCCGATAATTTATGTTGGGATCTTCAAGGATTCTGAGCTGTCCTCTAAAATCCCCAGGTTGCAATCCCTTTACTACAAAGAGCGAGGGCACTCGATATCATCTGCTTCTGTGTGTGGATGTGAAACGGCGTTCCCAGCAGGATTTCCAGTGGTGTGGTAGGGCGGGTACGCATCACACCTGTGATGTTGAGACGTGCAATCTCTTTGAATTTGTTGCAGCTGCTATTGCTCAGTTTTCTGAGTTGTAATTTTTTTTATCTTCTGGGATAACTTCTACAATTACAGCAAATATCACCACAAATAATGATGGGATCCGTGATACGGACAGTTTATAGCAATTAATGAAGGAATTTCGTTGTGAATTTTTCCTAGTATTAAAGCATATTTTACCGCAACAGAATTACTCCAATATTTTAATTAAAATTAATCTATAACGATGGTGCTCTTTGAGTGTAGACTTTCACGACCGCAATCCATAGTAGAAATGTCTTTCGGGTGATGTCGCGTAGTTAATATTTTACTTGACGTTTCGCTGACCATGCTGTCAGCTTCTTCAGAAGATTTCTAAAGACTGTCTTTAGAAATCTTCTGAAGAAGCTGACAACATGACTAGCGAAACGTCAAGTAAATTATTAACTACGGGACATCGCCCGAAAGACATTTCTACGATGGCGCTCTTTTCTATAATTACGTGAATTTTCAATATAAAATTGTTGCTATCACGTTATTTTAATTATTTTTTTCCTTCTAAGCTATTTACATCCATGTGTCCCACAGTGTACTTTGGTGATCGGATGCGGCTAACGCCAAACTTGTTTGCTATTACGTTAAATCCGGTTTAATAATTGCTACTTTATGTTTTAGTATATTTACGCAATGTTGCTGTTTATGTATTGATACGTAAATTACTCCTGTATATAATTATGCGTTGGTAACTATGTGTATATGCCTATATATGTGTGTAGATATAAGTTATTCCTTAAAAAAAATGCAAATAAGACGTGTTAATTTGTGTAAATATGAAAATTGTCTTTATGGATGATGTTGTTGAGATTATTTATTACATGAGAACATATTTACACAAAAGCTTATGTAAAACGAGCTGTACAAAACAAAAAAACAAAAATTTGACCTCTATAATCTTCGTAAATATTTATTTATGGGTTTTTATGTAAATTTTGATTTTTTTCTTATATTTCATCCCTCAATTTTGTGTCAATAAAAAAACGGAGAATATTCGTCAATTTATTTTTAAATGTTTTTAGTTCTTCGTTATTCTTATTTTATAGAAATTTTGAGGATAGCAGCCAAGGGATACGAAGTAATTTACCATTTCTTTGTTAACTCCATCTTTCGTACGAATTTATTAGTTTATCAAAGGGATAAAATAATAAACGTGGATGTAAGAAATAAAGGCGAATATTTCGAGAAAGTTTAGTGTTCAATACTGAACGCCCTGTATAATTCGAAAGCGCTCTGATGTATTATCTGGGTAGAGGCAAGAATGTAATTTAATCTTGCAAAAATTTACGTTAAAATGTATGTTGGTTTATTTCTAAATGGAGAAACCATAGGATGTAATAATATACAGGCGGTTCCATTTAAAACGAAGTAGGTATCTGGTTCGTTACTTATCGATTATCCTGTGTATACAGAGGTATTTGTGAAAGATGTTCTGAGATGTTTATTATGTCGCCGAAAATGTTACTTATTATTATTATTATTGGCCTCAGTTTAGCACCATTTTACTGAAATCCTAGCCACCCGGATGGATGTTAGGCCAAAAAATTTTACTTCTTCCTACTGTTTACACAATAAGCAGAATTTTCAATTGCAGAAGATTAGGACAACCTGTATATGCTTTTATGTGCATAGAATAGAAATATTCTGCAAGTATTGTAGGAGTAAATTTTTATATTTAATTCCATTTTTATATCCGCCAGTGTATATTCCAAGAATTATACGTACGTAGATATATTGCTTTAAGGTAACTCATTGGAATTAAGCACACGACATTTTGTGGTTTGTGGTACTTTACAACCATTTTTATATTGGCGAAAAGATTCTAGCGGGCTTCCCAGTTTTCTTATAACGTCGTTTTCTCGAAAATGCGATCGCTACCATATCCATATTCGTTGGTCAGATATATGTATTTACCCAAATCAGCTGTTTTCAAAAAAAAAAGAAGAGAAAGTTTATTTTAAAGAATATTTCGCTTGCTCACGAAGTGACGTAATGTACGAATTCTAATAACACTTTATGTATTGCGTAGGTGGGTTCCGTTTTTATTACTTCCAATGTAAGCAAAACAATGTTATCAGTTGTAATAAGTAGTTTTGTTTTAATTTATTATTTGCATTTTTAATTATTTATCGCAATAATTAAATGAGAAAATTTTATGGATGCACGAAGGATACTTTAATTTCAAAATGTTCTACATTCAAGTTGAAAATATGTATTTGTTTGGAAACATTGTTACTTATTATGTACACTGCCGTTCAGAGAAGTTCGGTCGGTTGGTTAAAAACATGAAAAGGTTACAGAAACAAACGAAACTAAAAACAAAATACAATTTTATTGTATGTGCAGGTAAAAAAAACGAAAATAAATAAATAAAAAGTTATTCTGGCCTAATGTAACATACTGAACATTATTTTTTTTTTTTCATCGAAAAAACCTCCTTTGCTGTTAATCACCGCTCGAACTATTCTAGGCATTCTTTCTTTCGTTTTGTTAAAACGGATTGTGGAATATTCCGTAAATGTTCTTGTGAAGTTGGGCATATTTTTCGGATCCTCCTGTCCAGTTCATCCCACAACAACTCTATAGGGTTCAAATCTGGGCTTTGTGGGGGCCATGTTATTACTTTCAGGGTGTGCTGTTCTTCTTGCTCCTTTAGATAGTTCTTATACGCTAACGCAGTGTGTTTTGGGTCGTTGTCGTGCATGAATGTAAAGTTACGGCCTATTAGACGCAATCCTGATGGCACTGCATGATTCTGGAGTATTGCAAAATAATTTTCCTTCCTCATTACACCCTGCACTCTGCATAAATCTCCCGTCCCAGCAAAGGAGAAACATCCCCACACTAACACAGAACTACGCCCTTGCTTCACTGTAGGCACAATGCAGTTCGGGATCACCTTTCGGTTTTAGATCTTCGGACATAAACTCGTCGATTTTGCCCAAAAACCTCAAACTTTGACTCGTCACTCCAAAGCACGTGTTTCCAATCATCTAACGACCAATCTAGATGAGAACGGGCCCACTGTAGCCGTTTTGCTCTGTTGCCCCGACGTGATAAGGGTTTTCGAATGGCAATGCGTCCATGAAGGTTCGCTTGTTGAAGTCGACGTTTTACCGCACTCGCCGAAACTTGTTCTTCACGGCCGCGATTGACTTCGGCTGCTATTTGTGGCGCTGTTAATTTTCTATTGCGTTTGCTTAATGATACAATTCTCAAACCTTTAGCTTTTATTGTTTCCCTAGATGCTCCGGGACGAATGCGATTTTCTATAGTTCCAGTTATCCGATATCGCTTTATGATGTCACTTACTGTTGAACTTCTCATATTTATTTTTTCGGCAATTTGTCGCCCCGAATATCCTTCTTCAAACAGCGTAATAATGCGCGAACGTTTTTCTACACTGGTAGGCTTGCCACGTGCCATTTTGAAGTAAATTTTCTTAAAACTTTCGCGCAAACACGACAGGTGCACACCAACATACGTTTAACAGTAAAATGATGCAAATTTATATCTTTACGCCCGTGATAAATAAACAAGAATGATGCTGCGGTATATTTCCTAAATGTATCGTTCGTTAATAATCCCCAAATGACCCGCTTCAAAAGATCTTTACTTCCGAGAAATTCTTGAAATGATAATAAAAGGGACTTTATTGTGGTTGTCGCAATATTTCTACTTTACATAATAATTTATGGCTTTAATCCCTTAGAAAGGAGTGTATGCTTAATATTTTTCTAATTTTATGTATTAATAATTGTATACAGTGTGATATAATAGATTTTTATTGTATGACCCAACTTCACTGAACGGCAGTGTACATAAATAAAATGGAAGGTTTTGTAACAACCAAATACACCTTTTTTCCTAAGTCAATCTTCAATAGGCTAATTTGTTCCTATATATAGCATTAAAACATTAATGTTTTCGCATCACTGGATATGGCACTTGATTGACTTTGTAAAATCGTGCAATCGTCCCTCCAAATAGTTTTAAATAACTACGATATAAATAATTAATGAATTAATGTTTTTCCAAATGAATCAATTTGCATACAATAGGCGATAATGTCCTCTAAAATTAAATCAAAAATTTTATAATCCGCAGTGACTCCGCGTGAGATAAAGTTATGAAAGGTAGAAATGGGAAAAGTGTCCAGCTCTCACAAAATATTGCCTTAAAAAATTTACGCGACTAGCTTCGTGTTTAACAACACATCCTCCAGGCCAGCTACAAAGGTATCCGGTAAAACAAAATTACATAATGGAAAAAACTTGTAAACGAGTTAAAGTGCACTTGTTCTTATCTTTAATTTATTACATTAAGCAATTTTATTTTATTTTTTTTAATGTTTTTAAACACGAAATGAGTCGCCTATATTTTGCTAAAAGAAAGCATTTTGGGTCTTCTCCCACAAAGAAAAACACAGTAACTTAATCCTGCGAACTAAATTTAACTCGATTAATGCAATCTGAAAATAAAGACAATTACGTGAAGTATCATTAATAGTTTAGGAATCTCCTGTCCTGCCAATGCGAACACGCCCAATGTATACTATTGGTATTCTTTCGGATCGCTCTAAAGCTTTTGACTGTGTCCAGTACAGCTTAATACACTGGACGCAACAATTTTTTGCAAAATATTGTTTATTAGGAGCAAAAATTCTTATAGTAAAAGTAAAAAAATCCTCCATGGTGCGCCTAAACCTGCTCTACGTACTTTACCTCGAACTCCAATCTACAGATTCCAATACAGTTGCATGATTAGGATTAAGTATACGCGCAATTTCCCGCAAACTAACACCTCCTTCATGCAGCCCAATAATCCGACCAGGTTCGAAAGATTTCACGCATTTCACTCATTTTTTGTACAATTGCATCGCAACTATCGGTGTTCCCGTAAAAGCATGTGCGGAACATCCGGCTCTTGTAAATGCTAGAAAACACACTAAAATAATGCAATATGATAAACAATCGTTTAAGTTGACCTTCAGAAATAGCAGAGTGAAACACAGTTTGAAATTAACACCGTAAAATGCAAAATTACGTTTTCATACCATTGGTGTCCCACAAGGATCTATCCTCGGTCCGTTGCTTTTCTCATTGTTTTTAAACGACATAATTGAATTTATTAACGACTTTGCGTTGATGTGCTTTATTATTGTTAATTCAAACAAGGATGTTAACATCGAAAGCACTGCAAATTTCGTTTTGGTGCCAACAAACTTTCGCTGATTTTAAATAAAACTAAATACAGCTTGTTTCATGTAACGCAGAAGAAAATTAATAATTTTTTTAATTCATTTCTCTTAAACATACAAATAAAATCTACTAATACAGGACTCGTTCTAGGCGTAAAATTCACCTTCACTTTAAATAAGACTAATCATTGCCAACAAATCATGAACAAACTTAACAGATTTATTTTTAAACGTAGATCTCTAAAGAATATAGTTGGACGGAGCGTATGAAGATGGGGATCCTCCTTATCGGCAACTAAAATTTTTTTTTAAAGCGGGAAGTAGCAATTAGGTGCATCACAGGAATAACACAACATATTTCGTGTTTTGTGTTGACAAGTTTATAAAATAAAGTATTTATTTATTTACTTAACGTCAACTAACACAAACGACTGTTAAACAATAACCGAGCGTCCAACATGGCTGACATGCTCAAAAGTATCTTCCAGCATGCGAAATCGTCCATCTTCATGTCGAGGCTTAAAACTTTTCAGACCTGTACCTCGGAAATAACTCCTTTCCGGACATAGCTTTATTAAGATGTTTTGTTTAGCGCCATATCAGGTATCTTAACAGCAAATTTGGCTAATTGTTAGTGAGACACCCTGTACATAGCGCATTAAAATTTTTACGCCGATTTGATTTATTTCTTACCATGTAAAAAACAAAAAGGGAACCAGCAGAATGAATTTTGGAAAGTATCGTGTCGCTTGATGGCGTGTAGAGATTGAGTTGCATTATGCGGGTATTGAACAATGATGGCAAATTAGGACACTTTCTCAGAGATCTCATAAGCATTGCAAGCACGTATTAAAATGTTATTTATTCAAACAGTTGTTATTTAATACTTTTAATTTTAAAGAGTTCGTTCGTTTGAATTTGTTACAACGTTACATTTGCCAAGGAGTAAGAAGGGAAAATATTAAAAGTATTTCACCTCGCATTTCTTAGAAGGAAACAACAAATAGTTGCTAAATACTTAAATATTTTTAGTGTTTATTTGAGTGTTTGTAAAAAAAAAACAATAAATTTTCATAAATAAAAATTTAATGTTAACTATACGATTTCGAATAAATAAAAAATAAATTTTTACACCTAATTTAAAAAAATTAATTGCTGACGTTGATTACCATAACAAGCTTCGCATTTATTTTATTAGTTTTATTTTTCCGAGCCGGCCTTTCCTACTGCTACACTTGTAGACAAAAAAAAAATTATTCGGTATTATGTACGTACACCTATCCGAGAACGGTTTTACTCTGTCCCTAATACTGCTCGCAATCAGTTAGTGGCTACCTGTCAGTGCATAGCAATCGCTGAAACGTTGAATTTGAACGCCGTTAAGCTTTTTTGGGCACGGGCTTCTAAAAGGATATCGTTCCTCTCTAGTGAAAGGTGTTGTTTATTTACTAATTCGGGGATAACATTTATTATTGGATGCCTTTTTGTTAATTTATTTGACAAAGGTAAGTTCATTTTCACTTTTCGAACGGGTCGTTATTTCTCCTTCCGTTTGTTCGAAATATTTGCTAAAAATCCAAACGTAAATATCGCGAATTTACTCAAACAAAATGATTAACAAACGACCGTGTACTACAAAATCCAAGGTTTATTAACATGTTGCAGTCTCATCATTCTAACCATTTTTAATAATTATTTTACAAGATGCAATTTGCTCTACCTCGTCTCAAGGTACTTTTCCACCTGTTAGCATGATGTAGCATTAATTAGAGTAATTTTGCAAATGCTTTAATATGTGGGATTGCCACAAAATAATCCATGCACCTCAAGATTTTCTACAACTTTAGCAGCAAACTGAAATAATTGCAAGTAGGAATTGGGTCCTAGTTAGTATCTATGTAAAATAAAAGTTTGGTCACAAAAGAGTTAAAAATAAAGCGGTTTCAGCTTAGTCAATTATGCTAAAAAAAAAAAAAATAACTGATTTTAATGTAAATTCAAACGAGTTAATTGAGTGATGTAAAAATTACACTGTTGGTGCACAAAAATTTCCTTCAAGAATGGATTTAATTAAATTTGAAAGAAGAGAAGATTAAGAAGACCAAGGATTAGCGATGTCCAGGTTGCAGAATGATTATCTCGCAGTTTATGGACAGATTTTCGATACTCAAAACTGGCGCCGGAATCGTCTTCGAGACAAGAAAATCACCGTCTGGCAGCTAAATTCATCATCGGTTCGTATTCGAGATCTGCAAATCCACAGTTGCAAAACGAAGACTCAAGGATAGAGCAACCCTGCACATTTACCGACCAGTTAAAGACTTGTTAGCCCCCGTTTTTTCAAGGTCGTGCTATAAGCAGACGCTTTGAAAATTCATGGCCGCCAACATCGCTTGATCTAAACCCAGCGTATTTTTAGGTTTGGAGTTACTTAAAAAAGAACCGAGGTGTTACCCTATTAGTACATTAAAGCAAAAAGTTCAACTCTCTAGCTTCAAACCGATTCGACGCTACGGCGTCTCAAAGTTGAAAAATTAAAAATTTTCAACTTTGATTTCTGCTTGGTCGCAATCAATTTACCGGTTAATTCTTTATTGGAAACCTCTGAAACTCGCCTAGCGAAGATGTATATTTAAGGAGAAAATCGACGAAAACCGGAGCGATGTCGATTTTCCGGCCGTGTTCGGCGAGATTTCGGAAAACTTCAAACGCCCATATCTCCTAAACCGTTAGAGGTAGCGGGCTGAAATTTTATGGGGAACATATACGGCCATATGGTCATCGATTAGCGACGTTAGATCGGCGGAATTCCGAACTTCGTGTTTTGGCCTCGAAAAAATTCCATCATTTTGGGTGCAAATTTTTACGGCCTGTCTAGATCTCGGCAACCGGACGAGCTACGAGGATGAGTTCGGGCTCGTTCGAAAGGTCTCGACGAGCGTTTTAAGGGAGGAAGATCTCAACTCTCTGCCTCTAACCGTTCGAACGCTACGGCGCCTCAAAGTTGAAAAATTTAAATTGCTTTTTTCAACTTTGAAGCCCTAGACACCCGCCAAAACGAAGAGCCAGACGCTTCCGCTTAGGCGCAATCGATCCGCCGTTCAATTCTCTATCGAACGCGTACCCACTTCGCATACCGCAGATGCATACCTGAGGAGAAAATCGACGAAAACCGGAGCGATGTCGATTTTCGCTCCGTTCCTAACGTCGTTTTTTATTGGTCCGAAAGCTTAGAATGACCATAACTTCTAATCCGGTACGGCGATCCGATCAAGTGACGCGTGGTTCTTGATCTCCGTCAAAAGACGCTTCTTTTGATATATCACTCGACGGGTTTCGTTGTATTTATTCTGTTTTCACCATGTTCACTCACACCAAAAAATAAAGGTGGCCAAAAAAAAATTTAAGATTTAACTCTTTAAGAATAGAAATTAGCATCATAACGTAACTCAATTAAAATGTGTAAATTGCTTTCAACAGAGGTAATTGTTGTTTATCATAGTTTTGCTTAAATGAAAGGCTAAGCTTTGCGATATTAAATTCAAGGTTCTTAGGAAATAATTGCTTAATTTTGCTATTTCTAATAGGGAACACAAATAATGTGCAATTTTAGTCTGTTATCTCTCAATGTTGACCTTAAGCCTTGCTCGAAGTGAAATAATTCATAGAATACAAAAATATAGCGATCGACAATTTCGGAGCAATACGAAAGAATATCTTTGAGATTAAAAGGATAAAAATAAATCGTCAGCCGACCTCGGAACTGATACGTATAGGTGTTATATTGTCATATACGTATTAATCGCCAGACGTTTACTTATTGTATGTGTCAACAATGTGTTTGCGAAACGGACATTAGCGAGTTGTAAAAAAATTATCTCGCGCGATATCAAAATTATATTTGTGCACTATTTTCTGACACCGAGACGTCGAAGTTTTCTTCGAAGTGTTTATTTTGCAATTAGTGATAATTGCGGGTTAATTACGTGTAACCACATAAATGGCCAATATGCGAGGACGTTCAGTTTTTTTTTTTTTTTGCTTTTTAAACATTGTTAAAAATGTGACATGTCAGTAATTAGGGCTCTGGACACATGCCTTCGTTGTAACCAATGATAACCAGGGAATATCTCATTCGATGAAAATCTCTGTTCTCTGAGTTCTTTGAGGCTGGGAAATAGAAAATGTCCCCAGGTCAAGGGAGACGGTGGGACAGAATTGGGGAGTAGGGTGGATGGTCTATCAATTCGAACCCAATTCGTGAATTTTCGTCATGGCAGCCACTATGTGTGTGGGAAATGGTGTATTGTCTAGAAGGAAACTCTCCTTTTCTTCAAATGCGTTTTTTCGCATTTTCTGCCTTCAGTTTGTCAAGTAATGATGCGTAGTATGCTTTCGTTATTGTTCTTTTTCTTTTCCAAGGCTCAATTTTTTTTTTGTCAAAAATTCAAATTAACGCCATCTCTCATGTTGAAATTTTTTTAATTTTTTTAACTGCTCTCGTGTTACCTCTCTGAACACTGAAAAATTAATTATATACATCGCTATGTTGGAAATCTTAACCAGGACAGCCTGTATTGTCACTGTAAAAGAATCACTTCAATCGACCATCAGCTTTTAGAATTATAAATTCTATACTTGCTACAATTCGAACTCTTAGTTTCTAAAATTCTACAAGGTGGGCCAAATTCGATACTTTTAATAGGGAACTTATATTTCTAAAGAAATTAGACAAAAACTGACCTAAGCTTCTTTCCATTATTCTTTCTTCTTTCTTTCCATTATTCTTGCTTAAAACTTTATAATAAATTACTTGTTTTTGTGAAATCAGCCGAAACATTCGCATTGTTAAGAAGAAGATTCTATTAAGTCCTATTTTCTTGTAAAATTCAGCTTTATTTCTCAGCATACTTTTCCTGTGAGGCTCTACACTTTTTCCAGCGATGCCCCAAATTTTTGAATCCGTCTAAAGTCTAAATAGTAGTTGCCAAAATGTTCCCTAAAATAGGCGTTTACGAATACGACGGCTTCTTCATTCGATGAAAATCTCTGTCTTCCGAGCGAATCTTTACGCTTGCGAAACAAAGGAATCTCGAGGAGCCAGGATTGGTGTACAAGGTGGGCCAAATTCGATACTTTTAATAGGGAACTTGTATTTCTAAAGGAATTAGACAAAAACTGACCTAAGCTTCTGGAGCTCGATTTTAAAGAGAAATCGATTGGTGAAATCCCTATTTTTATATCTTCCTTAATATAAGAGATACAGAGCGTTTTCTTAAAATGTGCAATTTTTAAAAACCCTTGTAACTTTTTTATTTGTGAAAATGCTTGATTTATATAAAAACTATATTAGGGCGCTTTTTGACGCAGAATCCAATGCTCTATTTTTTTCTTTGTTTAAACTCCTATTTTTTGAGATATTATCGAGACTTGTGTTTTTGATATGGAACACCCTATATATTTTTACACTATTGAAAAGGATATAAAATTACCTTTAGAATGATATAACACGCTTAATATTTTATTTAAACAATTTTTAAATTATTTGTTTTTCTTTATTTCACATTATTTTGAGATGGCTATAGATGGTGGTAAATAAGCAAATAAAAGATTTCAATAAGGCAGAAAAAAATTGTTTTAATATTAAATGTTACAAATAACAATTCAAACAAAGTAAACTAAGGAAACCATTAATAACAGAACTAAAATAAGTCGGTTTCTAAAATTTTTACCGACATATTTAAACGAAATATTTACAGAATATACCTTTGTTACTAAAAAAAATGCGTAAACATGATAAATTATAGCGAGTGTTCGAATTGTCCGGCGTTCTGTTGTAAACATAATCGACACCGTTTTCTTACACTCTGAGCTGAGTTCACCAACTCGAGCGGAGATAGAGAGTCGAACGCTTCCAAAACTGCAGCTTCTAATTCCTACCTTGAATTGGGAGAATGCTTAAACGTAACTTCCCCAAAGGAAAAAATCCAACGGGGTTAGCTCAGGCGACCTTGCCGCCCAATGCATCGGTCCTTGATTCCCGATCCAATTGTTACCGAATTGTTGGTTTGGAAACTCATTAATCTGGCCAGCATTGTGAGGAGGTGCTCCGTCATGCTGGAAATAAACGAATTCCAATTGATTTAAAGGTATTTCGTCTAGGAAAGGTTCAATAAATCGTCGCAAAATTTGCAAGTATCTTTCGGAGTTAAGAATTCCGTTATATATGTGCAGGGCCCAATTATCCTGCCACGGAAAATTCCTACCTACACATTGAAACTGCATCGTCCTTGGTTATTATTGCTTTTTTCTCTTCCAAGGCTCAATATTGTTGTCAAATTCAGCGTTATTTCGCTGCATAGTCTCCTTGTAAGTCTATAGTGAGATTCTCAACAGTACCTTTTAAAGCATGCACTAAAATATTTTTGACGAAATATAAATTCTATAGTTGCTACAATTCGAACTCTTAAATTCTAAAATATTTCAAACTCCTATCCTTGGAGCCTTACATCTCACAAAAAATTGTTTATCTAACTATCGTAGCTCAACACTTTAACATTTAAATAAGCTAATTAATCAACCTTTGGTAAAAAAAAAAAAACAACTACGTGGTATTATAAATATTATTAAATTTCCTAAAGGATCTCATACAATCAAGCGAAGAAACCGATAAAGCTTATTAATTCAAACGCATTAAATGAGCATCGTAAAAAATTATCAACATTTACCTTTCAGATATTTTATTTCTCGCTATTGTTATTACTACTAGCAAAGCAAATAGGCCGACGTAAATTTAATTTTATTAGCGTCACAATAGCAGTTTCTGCGGCGTATTTACAAACACAAATTATTACAAACCACGACATTCATTATTGGTAATTTCGTGCTGCTCAATCTCGACGTATTACGTAAGTTAAATTATAGCATTTACAGACAATAATGGGCCTCGTTAATCTAGTCGTCTAGTTTTTATGCTCTCGGGAGTAGCCTTCGTTGATTTGTGGAAAGTTTAGCTTAACTGCAGATAGGAGGTGTAAAAGGTCTAAGTACTTTAATAACAAAGGTAATTACTATAAAATTATGTTTACTTTTTCCTTCTTTTTTATTATATTAAAAAAAAAGACAAGGGAAAAATTGTTTGTAAGCTTCTTTTTCTGAATGCTTGTTAATAGTTCATCAACACCAATTATACCCCTTTCTAGATTTCTTGTATTTTTTATTCGGTGTAAACTGGTTACAAGATTCTTTAGAGCTGAGATACCAGTATAGTGGGTCCTTTTTTTTCTGGATTTTGTCCGAAAGAATTAAAAAAAAAAAAACACATGTATATTTGAGGGCAAAACATGCTGCACATAGCCTTACCGGGAGCCAGTAAAATTACTTTAATTAATAATAATTTAATCTTTGTTGCACAGCCTTTTATATTGATGAAATAAAATGAAAAGACATCGTCAAGGAGATTTGAGGAGCGTTCGCGTAAAACCAAACTGGCCAACATTTGAATTGATACGGTTTTGTAGCGTTCTTGAACGTTTCTACCGCCTGCAGTCTTCAGAATTGTTGAAAAACGCGGAGATCTTTGATTAAATACGTAATTCCAACTGAAACTATTGAAATTCGAGTCGATAAAAAATGCTTTTCAACATAGAGAAATTCTGCTACTGCAGCCTCAAACACAAATTGAGAAACGCGAGGGAGAACCAACCTTCGTGGTGCGATGTCTCTCTTCATTCTCTACCAAAAAAAAATTCTATCATCTGGCATCCCACAGAGCTCTTTATTGAACCCTGAATCGTTAATATTTAACGTAATTGAGAGTAAATAAGTAGAAGGGTGTGGCCGTGAGATTTTTCCCAAAAATAAATGCAGATCAATGGCATCGACATCCCCTAGAGTGCAATGGGTAAATATCTGGGCCTGTTATTTAACCAAAAGCTGATCTGGGGAGGACACGTCGAACACATCAAGAATTGCGCGGGACAGCGTTCTCGATCGGCTTACCAAATTCTTCCTATATAAGACCTTTGTGCAGTTTTGACATGGATTACAAGCACCAGAAGTCACTGATGGAAGATAGAAACAATCCAAAACAATACGCTAAGGATGATACGTAAGGATCTAGAGATGCCAACGATGACTTAATACCGTCGAAAGCTGGCAAAAGGCATCTGGGAGATAACCTTCGACTGTTGGCTGATGACTCAAATCGTCGCGGTCCATCAAGATCGTCCACCTCCCAGATGCAAAGTGTTTCATTCGAAGGATCTAATCAACCAACCAACCAAGATGATCACGAACTCCATGGTTTAACAGTTGTGTCCATAGCCGTCACGGAGAAGACGAAACACAAGAAATCTGAAGCTGCACAATAGTGATAATAAAAGCTGAAAAGCGCAAGCCTAGCTTTAATATAAGGAGCAAATCACAGAGAGGGTGGTTTTTACAAATAACAACTATAACACCAAGTTCTCTTGAAATCTTGGTTTAAAATTGAATTTAAATCACAGTGCCACAACCTTTCAGGGTGAATAATACGGCCCAAAATATGCAGAAATATCTTAATAAACAGTGGTCGGTTTCTTATATCAACCGAGGTTGGTAGGAATTAATGATCCTCTTGTTTGGAGAATCCTGCACGAGCAGAAGCTTCCCTCCACCATGTACAATAAATGAAGTCCTAAATCCAGCTGACCATCGATCACGTTTGCAAGTAACGATACTGAAGACACCAATATTCTTCTTATTGAGGAGATCGGGTTCACACGAAATGGAGCTTTTAATTACCACAATACGAAAGCTCCCATTCTATTATGAAATCCAGATGACGGCCACCAAGTTATATGGTCCTGTTGTTTTACCAAACCGATTAACAGGCACTGGCTTACCTAATCTTTTAACAAAACGCAATGGGTGATCTTTAAGACGATATTCTTCTGAACCAAATGCAAACAAAAAAATGTGGCTCCAGCACGATGGCGCTCTGGCGCGTTTGGCCAAAAATGAATAGAAAGGGGAGGGCCTGTATTACGATCTGCAAGATCGCCCGATTTAAACCCCATTGATTTCTTGCTTTGGAGATTTTTCAAAACTTTAGTGTCCGCTATGCCTGCAAATTTTGTTGACTTTGATTTTGTTGACTTTTTTGATTTTTTGACTTTGATGAACTATAACAATGAGTAGATCAAACGTGCCACCGAATCCAAGTCCACTCTGAACATTTCTTTTAAATGTTTGCGTTTATTACTTGTTTATAAATTGCATTGTTTATTTGTTTGTACAAAATAAAATAGTTCTATAAACGCAAAATGTTTCCTATATCAAAAATCCATGTTCATTATGACGTTTTAATTTAATTTAATTTAATTTTTTTTTTTGATTTCCAATTTATTTATTTATTTTTTACTTTGTTACTCTCAATAAAATTGCTACATATTATGTTTTGAGCCATATCATCCCCTCCCCTCTTCCCCCTTTCAAATTTTACGAATCACCCTGTATAATATTATATTAACTAGTAAAAAACTTAGAATTTACTATATTTTTTAATAGAAATAAAATCGATTTGAGAGAATCTATTTTTATCACATTAACATATCGCAGCCGTCGTAACGAGTAATAAAGCATTATTACTACTATCGTAATTTAGAGAGTATTGCGCAGCAATTAGGATCCGAAACAATACCTTTATTGGTTACTTACTTTATCTAATCTTCGAGCTGCTTCGAAAATAGGCAAGGCTTGAAAGCAATTTACAATTCTCAATTCAAGTTTAACATTGTACCTTTGCGCGCGTTATCCGTGTTGTTGATACGGAACACGTCCTCTAGAAATCAACGTTGATAATTATTGTAAAATGTTATCTTGATATTGTCACCTCTGTATAACAGGTGCCAGGCAGTTCGTGGTACAACTCGCGGTCGAAAATGTTCAAAATCTCAGCCGACGTGAAGTATATCGTTTGACATCCAGCCACATCGTTCATCTGCGATCTTCAGCACGATCAGCGTTTGCCAGTTATGGTACAGCAAACTGGGTTTATGAAAGGTAAGTTGTGGGGATCATCTTCAAAAGTAAGAATTTCATTATCGACGAATATTAGCAATAAGTACACTTATCTTTGGGCTCAAATGTGAAGAACACTTGTTTACATCTCGATAAGTTGTAAGAATGTAGTCTTACATCTCAATATTAATGTAATCTTATAAAGATTATCTTAAAATTTTTTTTTTTTAATCGAATGTATGTATTGAACCTTTATGATTGGTGAGGAACACAATAGGCAAGCACTTGTTGCTGGATTGGTCCACTATATTGATTTAGAGTCGTAAGTACAAGATACGGTTGAGTTGGTAAGATCACTCTTTTTACAATTTGGAATAATAGAAAAAATGGAAGAAAGGTCGGTCAGTGACTGTGGTAAAGTCTATATTGGTCTCACGAAAAGAGCGATAGGCACCAGATTTAAAGAGCATATCTGGTGTTATCGCTTCGGTAGATTAGATTCGTCAAGTGCAGCGCAACACAAACGAAACCGGGCGTAATATTAAATTAGAAAACTTGAAATTACGTACGAGACGGTTTAAATAAAAAGCAACAAAAATCTGATGAATAGAGAGAACGGACCGTTGTCGTACTCAGTTCTATTCGATTTATTGCGGTAAGGCTTGCACCTCGGGCTACAATGACATCAATTTATCCGTATTTTTTCACGTCTTACTTTTAAGGCTCGTAGACGGTAAAAGACAATAAGACTTACGTAATATCCGGAATAAGTCTTAGAATCCTTTCTCGTATATGCTAAACTGGGTTTCAAAGGAAAAAAAATAGATTTATAAATGACATTGTTGATTCGTCATGCTTTTCAAATTAAATAAAAATATATTAACCAATTTACATATTATGTATAATGGTTTTTTTCCAGCTAAGATTACGGTTAATTTAAAATTTAAATGAGCACTTGTATAGTAATAAGTCTATCATTATCATATATCCGTGAAAAGTGATATCGCATTTTAGTACACTCGACGGCATGAATTGATTTATAATTTTATTCATTTTTCATTGTAAGTTCACGTTCTGATAAAGACCATTTGGCTATCTGCGCATAGCGCATAACATACCCTAAAGGATGGTTATGGCAATTTTAGTGGAAAAAAATCAGGGAAAGGTCCTAACACAGAACCTTGAGGTACCCCTCAGCTTACTTGCAAGTGCTACTTTTTATCGTTTCTTTGTCATTTTTGTTCTTTTTTCAAAGGCAAATCAAATACAAAATGAACTAAGAGCACTGAAAGAAAGAGGCACGTAAATACAGCAAAAAAACTGTGCTGATACAACAATGTTTTCATTAAAATTCGTCCAAGGTTAAAGTTTTCCGCTTTAATAAATGGTTATTTATTACATCGACGAACGTGTACTTTCATTTAAATATATATTAGTCATTAAACACCTTCAATTTTTTTTTAATTAATTTAATTTAAAATTAAATAATTTCGAAAACAATAATGATATTAAGAAAAAACAATAAAAATATTTTTTATCTGAATTAAACTGTAGAAAGTCACTATTGTGTAACATCACCGTTTTTTTTTTTAATTACAGCTTCAATTTTTCATTGCATCGTATCAACTAAGTCCTGACACTGGACACCCACTCTAAGACTGGGTGTCCAGAACCATGTGAAAGACCTTTTTCATGTATGCACCATCTTGTTGGAAAATTACAATACATTCTCTAGCGTTCAAAGCATCTTCCATAGTTGGTAACAATGGATCTGCTAAAATATTTAAATGTTTTCCTGCATGGACAATTCGCTAAGTAAAGCGTAGTTTTCCGACGCCTATTGCTGACAATGAGCGCCGCACCATAGCAGAAGCTGGAAATTTTTCCTTTCTTTTTAAGTATTCTGGATGATACACACAGAAAGTTCAAATTGAAGCTCGTCACCTTTAATGAATCCAATTGTACTGCGCAAGAAGTCAACTTTGATGTTGTTTAGCCCATTTCAATCTATTTTTCTTTTGTTTTGCTGTGAGTAATTGTTTTTCTTTAGCTTAAAGAAACTCCAAATCCCAAATGTCGAGTTTCCCTATGGCATGCCGTTCTTGAAACATGTTCTCCAATTGCTTCACTCCATAATATAATAGTTAGCATGTCTATTTTCCCGAATTATTCTTTGTAGTGCTCTTCTGTTAATATTTGCAATTTTAGATTTTTTTTTATATAATTTTTAAATATTTTTTGACTTGGAAAATTGAAATTTTCCAAACCATGCAGGGCAATAATCAATTAGGCTCAGCTCTTCTTTCTGACTTAGGACGCTATTCTGTAGTGCAATGGTATTTATAGTTTCAATTAACTACTATGCGAGAGTTGGGAAAAATTCAATGTGTTTATTCCATATAAGAATATTCTTTCTTATAAGCTCAACCAAGCAAAATTTATTAGTTGCCAACATTTTCCAAATTTTCGTCTCATCTTCTTCTCCTTCTGGCCCAGCACTATCAACGCTTCGCCCAGTGTTCCTTCACCTTTTACGTAGTGGTATTTCTTTTACCTACCCAAAAGCAGCAGAAGCACAGAAGTCTGTCAGCGTTGCATTTGATCTATTTACTTGGACAAACATCCGTATCCGATTATGGAATTATCTATTCTAACGGCGTGATAGCTTCGATTAAATTCAGCAAATTCAGCTACCGACAATTTTTCTAAACCATAAAATCGATGCCTAGTATTTATTAAAATAAGAAGCTTAAGAAAGCCTAAAAAATACTAAGTTGGACGCCAGATATACCGGAATAAAGAATCTAAATGAAGTTTCCGAGAAATTTTAACGTCAGCTCCTCTACCATCTATCGTATGTGGAATCGTTACTTGGAAAAGGAAACGATGTATTGGACAAGGTTCCAAGAGAAAAATAAGTCGAATACAGAACCTTCAGTCCTTACAGATCTACAGCAAAAGGTCTTCAAATCGGGTTCGGAACGACTCATGCGAATTGTGGAAATTTACAGCCAAATAGGTGATCCGTTCAAAAATCTGAACCAATGTCCAAGGTGTTGTCTCAGTTTCAGTCATGAACATATTGCAGGTAACTTCAGTTGGAAGCCAATATTCAAAAGTAGCAACATTTTTGGCGGGCCTGGGATAGCTTAGGGAGGAATTAGCTTTGATACATTGGCCTCGTTCTAGACGATTACGTTACACCAGCCACTTATGGTAAGAGGCCTTCACCGAAAATATCCTTCAGGACCACGGGATTCAAACCATAGATTGTCCTTCATTAAATCGCGATATGAACCTAATTGAGGATATTGGGAATTATTAGACAGAGGTACTGGGAGACGCCTAAACCCACCCTAAATAATTTTTAAGTTTTTTTTTGTTATTCATTTTTTTTTTCTTCTATTGTTATTAAAAATTTGTTTCGCTTTTCAACTTTATTTAAAGAAAATGTGGATTTTGAAAAGCTGTTGTGATGAAAACAAGCGTTTCTCTAATAATTTTGAGCAAGTTTATTTAAAAAAATAAATAAATTAATCATCCATAATACGCTGATTGTGAGTGTTCTATTTGAGCTAAGAGAGTTGATATATACAATTAATTATTTTAAATATTATTAGAGATATGTATAAAAAACAATTTCATATCTATTATAGTTTTTTCCCGATAATAATAAAAAAATATATAACTAGAGAACTTTGGAGGAAAAAGCAAAAAATATGTCGAAATCTCTAAATGACATAGGTAGACTATAGCTGTGTGGTTATTTGTCCCCTTGTACGTGCGACGATGAACTAATTGGCCGAATTGATGTTGTGCTCGAATAAAACAATCCGTCAAGGTTGGGTTGGTAATAGGGCAAGCTATTTGATTGTGACATGTGTGTTTTAGATTGATAGTTATCGTGTTACCGTTTATTTGTTCAACCGTTTTGTAGGTCAGCGGTGTAATAGATAACGTTGTTGAGGTGTACACGTACTTTAGTAGTTCGCCCGTGATGAAAATGGTTGGTAAATAAATCCGGTTCAATTCATAGAAACGAGAACTTAAAGGTTTGAGATTTAACGTTATTGTATCGTCGTTAATGAAACGATTTCAAATGTGCAGGTACCGCTGGAATTGTCGAATTCTGCACAATTTAAAAAAGGGAAAAAAGCGGCAATCGGTAAACAATTTGCGTGTTAAAATTAACACCGGAATTATTCAAAGTTACACATTGGGGCGGGTGTAAAGAATCAAAAAAGCGAATGTGGGTTTTGGTAAGCTTTATATATAAATCACTTTTAGTGTTAAATTTTTACATTCTGCGCGGCCACCATGTCAATGGAAATTTGCAGATGGTGTAAGCTATGTTTCAACATTAATGTAGGTTTATAGGCTGGTAGAAAGTGTTTTTAATTTTTCTTTGCAAAGCCAAAATAAAGATGCTAGAAATTGGAATTTTTCGTAATTTATTACCTTCTCTCCAGTTTATAACAACCTCAAAATTCAGCAATCCAGTAATAAGCGATTTGCAAAAATGAAAAAGCCTGCAAAATTCTTCATCAATGCTCAACACAATGGTCGAACGATATTATTACTTTCAGGGGGCATTTCTTCGTTAAAATTTTCTACTGTCTCTAAAAAATCTCATTATATGCAATTGTGCAGCTCGGTTGTGAGTTTTTGGCTTCTTTCAGCGAAAGGGTCTTCAATCTAGAGAAATGATTAGAGATTTTTCGCTAAAGTTCTTTTCTTTCCATCATTTCAGAATCGCACTAAATCTGTCTCGCCAACAACTTCATCCACCAATAAATCTTGAGCATCCTCAATAGCTTTTTTGGGTAAAACCTTCCCCTTCGATTAATTCAACAAGCTCCAATACTCTGAAAATCCCTTCTTCTGAGGAAGAAGGCTCTGTACTGATCCTTTTCCAACAAGCATTTGTTGTTAATTTTTTTTTCATTCTTTTGTTGAAAAAAAAAATGATTTTATTAATAAAGACTCAATTGTTTTTGAATCAATTGTGTCTAAAGTCCATTGTAACTTCTGTACAACTATGTAATAAGTTTTAAAGATATAAATCAAACCTAAACTATTGATCCAATGGTTAGATTTTGACGTTGAGATGGCGTAAGTCTTGCTGCTGGTCTGGAGTTCACATTTTCTTGTTTTAAATCAACTCAAATTTTCAACTTGTAGTGCAAAGCAGTTGAAAAGCCAATCCTCAAATAAATCTCCTGCTACCCCAGCTGTTTAGTTTGGTCTTCAATGGGACGATGTTTTTATTTACGCCTTTAAATGCACAAAGATTGAAGGATTCATAAACGAACAAAGGCTTTGTCATTAATAGCCTCAACGCATTGCTGCATAAGAGTAACCGTAGATGCCTCAAAACCGGATATACAAAGATTCTGCAATTTTCCTAACAAAGCCCAGTCTGATCGAATCAAAAGTTTGATGAGGTCTTCAATTATTCTTTGATTTCCTTCTGGATAAGTTTCGGCAGCTTCATAATCAACCAAGCTGGTTTCTTCTTGAATTCCTACGCTATGTATTGCAAAATACGTTTCCTAGATTGCTCAAAGCAAACCTTACTCCACACAAAGTTTGTATTTACATGAAATTCTCAATTTTCTCAAAAATATTGTAAATTTTGAGAGCCTTTATTACCGCCCAATGGAATCCTTCTCGTACAACAACTTTCTACGAACCTTTTCCATTGTCTCAATAATTGGATAAACACGGAAATGAGGTATCCCTCAGTAACCACGCTTTTAATTTGCTTTTCATTTTTCTATGGTTCGGACTATTGTTTCGTTTAAATTTTAGACTTTTTTCAATGCTTTTTCTTCATTTTACGAGTGATTCAAAATTTGTATTTTTGTCATCAAAGAAATAAATTTTCTTTTAAAACTAGTTTTCGTACCTTCAGTCATAGTTTGGAGCTGACATGTAATTTTGCAATAATTGCTACTAAAATCGACAAATATGACGATGCTTCCCTTGTTCAGATGTAGAAATTGGACCATCAGTTCCATTGAAATATTTTCTAGCGTTTTGGATCAAAAGTTTCAGAATTTGACTTATTTCATGTTACATAGGACCAAGATCACTAAATCCAAAGAATTCAAATATTGTAACTGTTTTTATTAATTAAACACGTTTCTGGTAAAGTAACGCTAAAAATTTTCAATAAATATCATCTCAACCCTCTTATATTTTTGCAAATTTACAGATGTCGAAGCTAACGGTACAATCAACACCAAGAACAAAAGTTACGTCCAATACATTCACGACGGCGAAAATGAACTGGTGAGTAAAATAATTATTTTTACTCTTTCTACGAGAAAATATCATTTCTTGCATTCTTAGGAACTCCACGGTTTCCAAGTTAACGCCTTCAAAGCCGCCTTGATCTGGATAGGATACCTCCTAACTTTTGGACTGTTGAGATTGTTTTTTCATTGGTATCCGCATTTAATGTTATACTCCACACATTCTAGATGCAGCTTTTCAGAAGCAGAGAAGATCTTGATAATAGTAAGTGGTTTTTGTGAAGATCGAAAAAACCTACCTTAACATATAGTTTTCTCTTCGATTCTAGGATATTTACAAAAGAAAACACAAGACCTATTACGTTGAAAAAGTTGAAACGATTATTTTGAAGTCGAAGTAAGTGAAGATGATGTTTTCGAAACGTTTAAGTGCTAAGATAGAATTGATCCTTTTACAGGCTTCCAAATTATGAAGATTCGGCCATTGATGCGAGGAAGATTCAATATAATTTAAGTAATGGATCTATTAGAGGTGATTATAATATTTTGGTTGAATCTTCAAATATATTCTGATCAATTGTAGAAAGTGATCAAGTCAGGACTTTCTTCTGCAAGAGAGTGAGGTATGTTTGGGACGTTGATTCGAAATCCTTCTCGAAGCTGGTTGGATTAACACACAATATGAGGAAGTCCGAGTTACACGAGAAAGAAGGTTATAATTCTGATACGAGGATAACGAGGTTTGTATTCGTGGCGTATCAAAATTTCCACGTACAGGGCCTTGCCTTAAGACCCATTAAAATTTCTAGTTTCAACAAAATCCAGCTGTAGGGTTTCACCTTGTCAGCCAAAATTCTTTCTGGAATCACACCTTAATTGTCTTTTGCCCAGCTTTATGCAACCCCAATAAGCGATTTGCAAAAATCAAAAAGCCTGCAAAATTCTTCATCAATGCTCAACACAATGGTCGAACGATATTATTATTTTTAGGGGGCAAAAAATCTCATCGTATGCGATTGTGCAGCTCCGTTGTGAGTTTTTGGCTTCTTTCAGCGAAAGGGTCTTCAACCTAGAGAAATGATTAGTGATTTTTCGCTAAAGTTCTTTTCTTCCCATCACTTCAGAATCGCACTAAATCTGTCTCGCCAACAACTTCATCCACCAATAAATCTTGGGCATCCTCAATAGCTATATGGGTAAAACTTTCCCCTTCGATTAATTTAACAAGCTCTAATACTCTCCGAATCCCTTCTTCTGAGGAAGAAAGCTCTGTACTGATCTTTTTAAAACAAGCATTTATTGTTAATTTTTTTTCGTTCTTTTGCTGAAAAAAAAAATTATTTCAATAAAGACTTTAATTGAAAATTCCTTACAAGCTCAATTGTTTTTGAATCAATTGTGTCTAAAGTCCATTGTAACTTCTGGATAACGAGGTTTGTATTCATGGCGTTTCAAAATTTCCACGTACGAGGTTTGTATCTTGGCCTTGTCTTAAGACACATTAAAATTTCTAATTTCAACAAAATCCAGCTGTAGGGTTTCACCTTCTCAGCCAAAATTCATTCTGGTCTTTTGCCCAGTTTTATCCAACCCCAATTATGAAAACCATAATCGAAAAAATTATTTCAGACATATTATCTACGGAAGCAATGAAATCGACATCCCTTTAGAAGGCATATTCAGACTCTTCATTCTCGAAGCCCTAACACCATTTTACATCTTCCAAGTCTTCAGCCTGATAGTCTGGTTTGCTGAATATTACTATTATTATACCATCGCCATCGTTATAATGTCAGTTTATGGCATTTCCTCATCAATTATACAAACTAGGAAGGTAAACCTTTCAGTTATCCTTATGGCTATCGCGTAATTTCCAATTTCTCCGTTTAAGAACCAAAAAAATTTACGAGGAACCGTCCACACTGTCGATGAGGTCATGGCGTGGTCCAAGGAGAGCGGGAAATTCGAAACGATCAAATCATCTTCCCTAGTACCCGGAGACGTTATTCTTATCCCAAACAACGGTTGTTCCATGCAGTGCGACGCTGTTCTTTTGAATGGGACTTGCATCGTAAATGAGAGCATGTTGACAGGTAAATTTTAATGTAAAAAATATAACGATCTAATCTAAAATATTTGAATTTGTAACAGGAGAATCTGTGCCCGTACTGAAGACGGCCCTGGAACATAATGAATTGTTTTACAGCGATCGGGAGGACTCAAATCATACTTTATATTGTGGCACTAATGTTCTTCAAAGCAGATGCCAAGGTTTGATCGTTTAAAAAAACAAACTAAATTATATCTGAAGGAAAAATATTTTGTAGGCGAAGGGAATGTTAAAGCTTTAGTCTTGAATACTGGCTTCTTAACATCCAAAGGTGAATTGGTTAGAAGTATTATGTACCCACCTCCTGCAGACTTCAAATTTGACCAGGACAGTTATAAATTTATAGGAATTTTAGCTTTTATAGCTTTGCTTGGGTTCATTTACACCGTGGTATCAAAAGTAAGTTCCCTCTTGAGGAACAATTTCTAAGACCCAAATTAAAAAAAATCTTTCCATAGATGTCACGAAATTTAGCAGCTTGGGACATTATTATAAAAGCTTTGGACCTTATAACCATAGTGATTCCTCCAGCTTTACCAGCAGCTATGACCATGGGCAAGCTATTCGCTCTAAATAGGCTTAAAAAGAAGGATATTTATTGCATAAATTCAAGAGTGATCAACGTTAGCGGTTCTATAAATTGCGTCTGCTTCGATAAGGTAATGGATTGGAAAAATTTGGCTTCCATTTGCTTTACGGAATTTTCCTTTTAGACAGGTACCTTGACTGAAGATGGTCTAGATATGTGGGGTATAGTTCCTATTAACGACTTCAAGGTTCAAGATCCAATAAAGGAATCTAACACATTGGATTATAGCTCGAATTTGTTGAGGGCCATGTCTTCTTGCCATTCCTTAGCAAAGATCGATGATGAGTTGACTGGGGACCCTTTGGATTTTAAGGTAAACCGTTTATCAAGCTTTTTACCAAAACATCCTTGCGATGCTCGCCCAAAAATTTTAGATGTTTGAATCGACTACTTGGCAACTCAAGGATTCCGAGGATAAACAAGTTTGTGCTGTGATAACCCCAAAAACTGAGGTGAAATAACCCTCCCAAAACATTTTCCCAAGTCCTTTTACGTTTGTTTTTTAGGATGTGGAAGTAGCTGTCCTTAAAAGGTTTCAATTTTCCTCAACTTTGCAAAGAATGAGCGTCATTGCCCAAGCATCAGATTCTGATTCGTTAGATGTTTACTGCAAAGGATCTCCTGAGGTCATCATGTCCTTGTCTAAGAAGGAAACTATACCAAATGATATCCTTGCCAGAATTTGCGAATATACCGTTCAAGGGTACAGAGTGATAGCAGTCGGTGCCAAAGTAATCCCAATGATAGAAACCGATTTGGTGAAAAAAATTACTCGAAGTGACGTTGAATCAGATTTGGATTTTATTGGCTTGTTAATCTTTGAAAATAAGTTGAAACCGCAGACTGCAGGGGTTATCAAGGTTCTGAAGAATGCTCGGATGAAAGTGGTCATGATTACAGGTAATCCCATCTTCATTTTATTTTTTTTTCTGTTTGCGATTTGTACGTGCATTGCAGGTGATAATATCCAAACAGCTATTAGTGTTGCTAAGGAATGTGGTCTTGTGGAAAAGAAATCGAAATTGGTGAATATTTCTGTGATTGGCAACAAGCTGGAAGATCCAAAATTGGAATTTAAGTTTATCGACGAACCTGACAGGGTAACTGGGAATGAAATAGCATTGGATATTGAGAAGCACCACAATGACAAGATCCACCTCGCAGTAACTGGTGCAACTTGGTCTTTGATAAGACAATATTTTCCTGAGCAGATACCAAAAATTATTACTTTGGGGACGGTTTTTGCTAGAATGTCCAGCGAGCAGAAGCAGCAATTGATCGTGGAATTGCAAAATATTGGATACTACGTCGGTTAGTAATGAGATTTGATAGGTTCCTTTTACTGATATATTCATCTCCAAATAAAATATTTAGCTTAAGAGAAACTTGTAAACTGTTACAGCAATGTGTGGAGATGGCACCAACGACTGCGGCGCCCTCAAAGCAGCCCATGTTGGAATCTCCTTATCAGAAGCTGAATCCAGCGTCGCTTCGCCATTCACCTCAAAAGAATCCAACATCTCGTGCGTCACAGAAGTCGTCAAAGAAGGCCGCGCAGCTTTGGTGACTAGTTTCGGAGTATTCAAGTTCATGATCTGCTACAGCTTAACTGAGTTTATTTCCGTCATCATCTTGTACGGTATTGACGCGAATTTAACATCGATGCAATTTTTGTTCATCGACATCTGTTTGGCGTTAAATTTCGCCTCAATGTTTGGAATTACCGAAGCCTACGATAAAATGTTATTCAAAAAATCGCCCGCTACGTCCTTGCTTGACTTTATACCAATTATCTCTCTAACATTGCACGTAATTTTGGTCGTGGTCTTCCAGGTTATTTCCTATTACGTCATTCAAACTTATAGTTGGTTCCATCATTTTGAGTATGATCCAGCTCAAGGGAATCACTTCGCGTCATATGAAAATTACGCAGTATTTACCGTATCGATGTTCCAATACATAATCACGGCTGTGGTCTTCTCGAAAGGGAAACCCTACCGCAAGCCAATGCACACCAATAGATATTTGATGTGCAGCATTGCTTTGATGATAGCAATTTGCTCTTACATCACCCTACAACCAGCGCAATGGATAATAAATGTCTTGGAAATGAAGATCCCGCTATACATAGATGCCGGGCTTATCATTTTGGTAATAGCCTTGGCTAATTTCATCACTGCGTTTGTTGTGGAAGAATTGGTGGTCGATTGTTTCATGGAGAAGAAATTGAAACCAAAATTCTTTAATATTGAGAAGACCAGGAAGAAATATCTCAAGATCCGGAGCGATTTGAAGCACGGCGAATGGATCCAGTTGCGAAATAATGAAGATTTTACTGTGGAATGGAAGCGAGACCCCAGTAGAGGGGTGAACGGTGTTTGCAATGAAGGATTTGAAATTGTAGACGAAAGGTTATGACATTGAATATTGATTAGCTTTAAAATTATACTATTTTATGGATGAAGATGTAGTTTTTATAAATCATTGTGATAAATAAAATAATATTTGTATTTGAGCATTATTTATTGGATTTTGGGTGGAAAATCACTAAATTCACAAATGAAATTTCTGGACTAATTCGAGAAAACAATTCGTTGTTCCAATTCTGGCCTCATAAAAACAAAAATACAGAGTAAGATCTGGTGATCGTGATGGCCATCTTCCCTTCTTCCTATCCAACAGTTTGGGGGAAGGAAAAGGTGGTGCCTTATCTTGTTGGAACCAGACGTAGATTTATATTATCTATTATCCAATAAGATTTCTTCTTCAAAGATCTTTTTGATCTTTGGGTATGGCGCCTCCAATGGGGATTTTTCTAAGGCCAGCATATGTAACTATATCTATTAACAGTATCATTGCACATAAGCTTACCCAGAAAAAAAATCAACATTTTATCTACAGAAGATCTACCAATATTGGATAAACAAGAACTCCGCATTACTAACAGCTGCTTTTAAATTTGTGCCAAGATATTAATCCTGCATGGATTTAGCCTCAAGACCAGATATCTCTTACAACCCAATATTAAAGCAATTTTCCCGAACTCCATTGGTCAACATAATCATGACAAATAGTTACTTGCATCTGCTTTAAATAATTTGCAAGACTAGCACTGCTGGTTGCAGCTGCTTGAATTCAGTTCGTTATTTTGGAAATTCAAGTTAGAAGCAACGGTTGGTGTTTTCAAAGTATTTTAGAAGTCTAGAAATATATAAGGCTGACAATCTCTTAACATCTAGTCCTCATGTCTGAATTTGCAACTGTGTTAATGGCGATTCAACATAAAAAACATCCACCCAATCATCGTAGAAATTGTTCAGATTAGTGGAATGCCAATGAGATTCAGTCTGGTGGAGTTGTATTGCGGTATCCAATCTAATGAACCTTGCCAAACAAACGAAGCGTTAAGGATGGGGCGGTTCTATATGAAGAAGATGCTAGTAAAGGAAGAATAGAACAAGCATTGGAAACAATCAACTTTTAGTACTTGAACTGTAATCTCTCCCGCTGCTATCAACCAACTATTGCGAGGCCAAAATTTAGCCATGGGAAAATCAAGATTATTGTGTTCCCGGGGTGACGAAGGGGGCAGCCTAAATCATCTTATTATATATCTTATCGAGTCTTTGAACTTATCTTTTTGAGATTAAACGAGAATAGTTTGAAACAAAAAGTGTTTTTTTTTTTTTTTTAAATTCAGCTTTATTAATCAACAGCTTTTGGCCAGAACGTTCATCGTCATATTGATGTTTTCAAATGGTAAGCATCAATATTTTAATAGGTGTCTTCGGAGAGAGAATTTGTGAGGCCCCAAAAAATCTAACTGTAAAAATCGAATTTATCTACAAAGATATGGCAGCCCTTTTAGGCACGAACGGTGACGAGATTGAAAGAAAATTGAGAAATGAGATTTCTCACTACCAAAGGGAAAGAAGGAATTACAAGACAATGAATCGGACCAATATTTTAAAATAAAATGATTTGGACACAACGCAGTGTGCTTTTCGCATGATCAGCCTTGTAATAATACTGATCTTTTTCTCTAAACATGTTGGTTAAATAATTTTTAAATTTAAATTTCATCAATTCACTCGCTGAAACGTACTAAAAACAAAAAGCTCAGGCAAAACTCAAACCACACGAGTTTACTTAATTAATCCGAAACGGCTGTTTCGAGGATGCGTGGATTCTCATTATCAACCGAATGACCATTGTATTGTTTGCCATATTACCCCACAGTCTTTGCTATCATTATTACCGGGCAATACTAATCAGCTTTGTGGAAGCAGAGTTTCAGATTTATTCATTTTTTCAAACAAAAAAGAAACGGAAACAAAACAGAAACGCTAATAGCTTGTTTGGTGAAAACCCGGCATGAGATGGATTTTTCATCTATACTTACTATTCTTTAATTTTAATAGGAAGGGGCTCCCGAATTTCAAATACGAAAAAAAAAAAACATACACCAACTTAATAAAAATAACAGCTTTATTTTTTGTTTTACAACAATACGTACAAATATCAAATTTTTTTAAAGTTAACTTCGTAAAAAATAAATTAAACCTACAGATTTGACTAGCATTAGATCGCCTACAACTACAACGGAATGCGATATCAACTTCCAAAATTAAGTAAACGAGAACTTACATTCGTTTCTATTGGAACACAATAAATTAAGCGAATTCATCGCAAAATTAAATTTATTTATATACGTCGAATTGTTTTAATTAAATTTAATTAAAAATAATTACCTACAATTAAATTGAGAATTTTACAAAAATATAGCACCTAACAACATAGAATAGGCATTTTGAGGTTTTATTCCTAATTTTAAAATTAAATTTTTAAAGTTTGCGTTGGTAGTTCCAGCAATAAAGAACGTATTCGCTAAGATTTTGGCAGGAAGTACCAACTTTGAATTTGAAGCACGGCGAATGGATCCAGTTGCGGAATAATGAAGATTTTACTGCGGAATGGAAGCGAGACTCTAGTAGAGAGGTGAACGGTGTTTACAATGAAGGATTTGAAATTGTTTTGACATTGAATATTGATTAGCTTTAAAATTTAGAGATTTTATGGATGAAGATGTAGTTTTTATAAATCATTGTGATAAATAAAATAATATCTGTATTTGAGCATTATTTATTGATTTTGAGCGGAAGATTATTGCACCTGTCGCCGATTTCACAAATGAAACAAATTAAATTGATTTTCAAAAATTCTTTACAAGAATTTTCGATTAATATTATGCTACAGGTACATAATTCCACAAAGTACACATTGCGAGTCCAAACACTTTTTCGTTGTCCAGAGATTCTCTTAAACACAAACATTGATAAAAAAACACGAAATCCGCAGCAATATCTTCGGCGCAGCGCCAGATTAACAGCGCTGCGCCGAAGATATCGCTGCTATTCAACAAATTTTTGGTTGTCCAGAGATTCCCTTAAACGCAAAAGCACGACATCTACAGCAATATTTTTGGCAAACGAGCATTATTTCCCGTTTTCAACTTGGATAGATAGCAGCTGTTTTTCACTTGTATGCTTGCTTTTCTTATCAAATAACTCCTCGATTTCCTGCAAAGTTTTACCTTTGGTCTCAGGAAGGAACACGATTACGAAGATGGTACCCAACAATCCCATGATACCGTAAAAACAGAAGAAGCCATCATTTCCCATAGATTGCATCATGACGCCGTAAGTTTTTACGGTGATAAAATTGAAACCATACGCTAAACACGTGACCAAACCCGAAGCCAATCCTCTGATTTTAGTTGGGAATACCTCGGCGGCCATTGCGAAGGGTACCGTCAAGAAACCAACAGCCGAGGTGAAGAAATACGCAACCAATAAAGTGAGAGGTAACCAAGTTAATTTGGGGATTAGATCTTCTCCAATCATATCATTATTTTTGCAATACAAGTAGGCACTGAGACCCAGCATGCAGATCGTGATGAAGACACCTGAGAATATCGAAGGGCTTCTCCTACCGCATTTTTTACTTATCAAAAAAACGCATAAGGCTCCGAGTAATCGAGTTAATGCTATAGCAACTATAGCAACGTGTGGATCTATCGATACCCCAGCTTCTTTAACGATATCGATACAATAGAAGATAATCACAAAAACGCCAGAGAATTGGAGGAAAAAGAAATAAGTCAAAATGATCAAGAAAGGTTTAAGACAAGTTGGACGCTTGAAATATTTGAATTTCTTCTTCAGTGGGGCGAAAAACGAAGTGTTCTCGGGCTTCTTCTTGATTTCGTTCTTCTTTCGATTGTCAACTAGAGTCTGTATCTCTTCTCGGATCTCGTTGGTCGAATTCTTGAAACCGTAGATCTTTGTAAGGTTTTTCTTGGCTTCTATCTCGCGATTCTTGGAGACCAGCCACGCTGGAGATTCTGGTAGGAAAAAAATTGATAATGTCATGGATACGACTGGGATAATCGCTGTTATTAGAGCTATTTGGCCCCAATCGTTCTGAAAAAGAGTAAAATTTATATTTTATCAAATTTTATTAACAGCAATATGATATTCTCATGATTTGCTGTAATCTGCTGAGCTTCAAATTACCTCCAAAATAAAATGTATGCAACTTTGTTAACTGTTTATTTCTCTCTGAATTTTGTTGAAATATCGCTTGACACGTTAACAATACTCCAACACGTGTTTTTTTTTTTTTTTGTTAATGCAAAAAAATTTGTTTGCCGTAGTACTAATATCGTTTTATTTGATAAACGTGTCACATGTACACATGATAAGAGCAAAATCAAATATTTGCACGTTTTATTAGAAAGACGTTTGACCTAACTATTCAAATAAAAAGGCAAAACATGTTTTTTTTGTTGAATGATTCAGATCTGAGTAAAAGCCGTGGTCAAATATATTCAATAACTTCGCAAACATTCACCTAAGGCACGTTTCACGTTAATCAACAAATTTATTCGTTTTTTGTATTACCTTGAAGAGGTATCCTAGAAAATACACGGTCAGAATTCCCAACGAAAAGAAAGTAGCTGAAGCGGTGGTGAACATCCCTCTTAGTTCCGGGGACGATACTTCCGCCATGTAAACCGCTGCTGATATGCTGGCTAGTCCGGTTGAAAACCCGGTTATAAGTCTTCCTACGAGTAGCATGGCATAAATTTGGCCATCTATTTTAGCGGCTAGTGTTAGAACTAGCCAGCCGATGAAGGTGATTATGTTGATGCTGAGTAGGGACATCTTCCTTCCGAATCTGTCGGAGATTGGACCACTTATGAAGCAACCAATCGGTGTGGCAATCGAAGCTATACTTGCTGCAATATAGAAATGGTTTTAAAATTAGTAATTTATTGGTTCAAAATGATGCAAAAATATTTTTTTTTTCATTGGATTTTCTCGTCCAATATTTTCCTTGATACCTTTTTACAATTTTATTTTTTTATATGGGGACTTTTTTATGTTGTTGTTGATCCCATTTGTCCAGCCACACATCTATTTGTATTTTTTACTTTAGTCTTCTCACGGACTGATAATCTTCGAAGACTTTGGTAGATGTCTTCCTCGCTTTTGAGAATTTTAGTATTTGTAGCCTTTGTCTTCTGGGGTGTGTAATC
>LR736904.1:575118-585359 GCA_902654985.2 Oryctes borbonicus
GACACAATGAGTCTTGTCTTGTGTACTATTATTCAACATTACATTCTTCACATATATTCTCTATTAAGAAATATGTTAATTTATGTGAGTTTTAATTTAATAATTAAATTAATATATTGCCATAACCTCAAAAAATGACATTAGTAGCTCGGCGACAACTTCATAGTATTGCCAACTTGCAATAGTGATAGATAATTTAACAAATAATTTGCAATTTGTAATATTTTCAAATAATTCATCCGGGGGCATTTTTACAACGATCTAAAGTGAAGTTATGTTGCCAAAAAATCGATCTATGATACATTTCGATGGTTCATCGCTGATTTTAAGTCAATATATTCTAGAAAAAGACGTCGTTATTATTATTATTATTTATACAATAAAGGCAATTGTAATTATTACAACTTCATTTTTTTTTTTACGATAAATTAGTGACGTCAAGAAATCTAGTTTGACAATTAAATGGGTTGCATACGTTTCCATGAATATTTTAAACATGAAAAATAAATTTATTTTTCAATTATTAATTTCTTTCGATTAATTAAACATATGAATTAAATTGCTGACAAGTTTCCAAATTTGAAAGAGCATAGTAGCATAATGTAGGTTTTTTAACTCTAATTGTAAGCTATTTTGTGTTACCTGGAAATATGTTCCCTTTGACATGTTTTTGATAAATCGATGCAACTTTAAAGCCGAAAAACAAAACCTTTGTTATTTTTTTTTAGCTTCAGAAGAGACGCCCATGCCAAGAGCAGTTTACTAACACACTAATCGATAACTTCCAAATTACTTCCGTTAGCATGTGACTACCAAAATAACTCCTTTCACTTCACAATACTCGTCATTACGCATGCCTAATACATTGTACTAAATGAATATTAAAAAATTTAGAACTTTTAATGGATATGTCAGCATAATACGTACTATTTTGTATATGTTATACACTATCGGAAATATGTAAGAGATCATTATGATTTTTGTTAAAAGCACAGATTGGGTGGTCTTCTCCTTCATATTGCTGCAAATCGGCGATTTCCAAACACTTTTTAGACGTGGACTTTCGGAGATCTTAATATCTACCATGGACCTCTGCTCCAGTCAAAACATGTTTTTTTGAGTTTTGACAACTCAATAAAATTTACACGTGCCTCACCGTCCAAATTGAGCAACCTGTTTCTTCATTTGCTTCTTACCTAAAGTGATGATCAAATATATTGCTCGCAGCGGTACCCGGTTGGAAATGGAATCAAAATCTGCGAAGCTTTGTCCTTCAACTGCCGCTGTTCATTGGCAACCTAAACCCAGAAATCACCCAAGTTCTTTTCCTCGAATGCAATGCGAAGATCTCTATTGGCCTTTGTCTTCTTTTCCGGAGAACGGATTAGAGATCCGGGAATTGCCAGGAAAGGGAAAGTAGAGCCTCCTGCGACAATTCTACTTGCACTTGCGAGTCGTTTCTCCCAAATTACAAATTTGCCGCAGTTTTGTCCTCAGCACGGAAGCAATTTGTATTAACTCCTCGTGGATTGATATTCAGATCGTTGAGGTTGTTGTAGATGTCAGATAAGTTTTGTCAGAAATCCTAAATTGTTGGAATTTTCTGCTGAGAATTTGTCAAAGCGGTCGAATTGGTGCTAATTCCTCCATTAAGAACAACCTCACTTCATCGTGTAGCCTTATTTTGTATTGTGGTCACTTTCCATTTCTTTGCATAGTTGTGAGAATATTCGTGAATTCAGCGTCCAAGGTTTGTTTCAATTCCATTAGAAGGCTGTTTTTTAACCAATGCTTCCCGATTGATGGTATACTGATGCCACTAAGCAGATGGTGATACTTTCCCGATTCTCGCTTTTAGACCTACTATCCTTCCGGATACAGCCCAGGTTCTTCTCTTAAGTAATTTATATTGTTTTAACAATTTTTTAAAGTTAGTGTTAATTTTTCAAAATCCACGATTGGGTAAGAAGATTTGTAAATGCGGCCGGAAGAACTGTCAAGTGCTTCCTAACCAACCCTTCCCTACTCGACGACGCAACCATGTACATAAATAGTTCCACTTGTGGAGCTCGAGGAATGCCGCTGATGGTACCCCGGAATGATTATTTATTATCGAAAAAGTTCTGCTCATCAAATATGACCTCACAAGTTATCAAAGATTATTCCCAACACCTGTTCCCTCCATCTCCCGCGACACCAGACTATGTCAAAACCCCTCGAAATATTTTGAAATGCCAACCCAATCCCCAAAGGCGTTTGTTTCTAATGAATTCAGATAATCCAAACAATTGAACATCTCCCGAAAAGATCGTCACAAAAATCAAACTGTTCGTTATCCCAAAGCATCTCTAAGGTAAATTGGGATGATTGCCTCTAGCATGAGAGGGAGAATAGAAGAAGGGGCGAAAGTTATAAGGGTGAAGAAGATCTTTATGTATTTTTAGAATGGACACCATGACCTTCTTCCATTAACCTAAAGCCGGATAGAATCAAAGGCGGCTTTGTTCTGGCTCTCATTTAATTTATGTTGTTACGCGCAGACTTAACATCCGGTCTTACACGGAGAGGGGTGATTCAAATTTCTTAAAAATTTCGGCTTGGCAGTTTTGTAGCACCCACCGTGAGGTTCCGCCAAAACAGAAAGCGCCGTTCTACAACATTCAGAGAGTCCTACAAATCTGCAAAATTTCAACTAAATCGGTGAGTGACACCTCAGTGTGTTGGCCAATAGATATCAGAGAGCTGCTCCATGCAGGTGACCTTAAAAAAAGCCTGGAAAGAATGGGCAGAAATATTAGAAAAATTTGGTTTGAACACACAAAAAACAGAAATTATGACAATTACAAGCAAAGCGGATACACGTCGCAGGATAAGATGATCAAAGTGAAACAGAGACGAAAGTTAAAAAAAAGAATAAGTAGATCAAAAAAAGGATGGAATGCAGCAATGGTGGATATCATAAAAGAAAAGGGAACACCAGAAGTGGATAGATCTTCAAAGCTAACGGTTCGCTACGTGTGTTGCGATAAGATGCTTCAAGCAAGCTTTTTCCTTAAAATGCCAACAATTCAGGTGAAGACTCCAACTCTATCGAAGTAAAGTGACTCCCAAAAACAAATATAGAACCCCCTTCCCGTCCTTCCGGCGTCTTTAACTGTTGGCGCCACGCATTCAGCGTAACGAAAAGAATATTTGAAATTTTGAATCGTTTGATTAAATTTGAATATTCATATTTTGCGGATCAACGAAGCGCAAAGAATGAAACATCGTATTCATTCATAAAATGAAATTTCTCATTTACGGGCGAGAGCGTAATTGTTTCAATGAATAATTAATTCCTTTCAATAAACAACCTATTTTTGATTTAAAATCAAATCGAATTAAGGTTCATTCTTATTAAGTAGCATTGTCTAAAAAGTACCAGAACTAAGTGTCTATTATCGATGATGGGTAAATAATACTTTGCGTCATATGCAAACATGTTATTTGAACATTTCTTACTCACAATGTGATTTTGTAACCGTCAACACTAAAATTTATTCTTTTTAGTTTTAGCAAATATATAATAACAGCGATAAGGATTCCTCATGCGTTATTATTTGTTAGATTCGTCACGCGGTATCATATCATTGTACCATGATACATTATTACAACACACGTTTCTTTCGTGATAGATAAGATGCTTTTTTCGTATTACAGATTTATATGTGGATTTGCAACAGCAATTCTAAAGATATATGCACGAAATGTTGAGATTTCCTACAAATCGACAAATATATCACCGTATCTTTAGACGGGATCGTATGGTGCATCTTTATTTAATTATTATCAAATGTACAGAGTGTTTTTGTAAGCGAGTAACACATTTTTATTAGCGGAATACTACGAAAATTGTTCTTTTTTGTGGCCCAACCTGCGCCAAACAAGGCCAAAGCCACTTTATCGGCCAACAAGCTCATGGCCAATAGTGTTTTAGAATGTACACTGCGGTTCAGTGAAGTTCGGTCATATAATAAAAATCTATTATATCACACTGTATACAATTATTAATACATAAAATTAGAAAAATATTAAGCATACACTCTTTTCTAAGGGATTAAAGCCATAAATTATTATGTAAAGTAGAAATATTGCGACGACCACAATAAAGTCCCTTTTATTATCATTCCAAGAATTTCTCGGAAGTGCCGATCTTTTGAAACGGGTCGTTTGGGGATTATTAACGAACAATACATTCAGGAAATATACCGCGGTATCACTCTTGTTTATTTATCGCAAGCGTAAAGATATAAATTTTTGCTTCGTTTTACTGTTAAACGTGTGTTGGTGTGCATCTGTCGTTTTTTGCGCGAAAGTTTTAAGAAAATTTACTTCGAAATGGCGCGTGGCAAGCCTACCAGTGTAGAAAAACGTTCATTATTACGCTGTTTCAAGAAGGATATTCGTGGCGACAAATTGCTGAAAAAATAAATATGAGAACTTCAACAGTAAATGACATCATAAAGCGATATCGGACAACTGGAACTATAGAAAATCGTGTTCGTCCTGGAGCATCTAGGAAAACAACAAAAGCCGAAGATTTGGGAATTGTATTATTAAGCAAACACAATAGAAAATTAACAGCGCCACAAATAGCAGCCGAAGTCGATCGCGGCCGTGAAGAACAAGTTTCGGCGAGTTCGGTAAAACGTCGACTTCAACAAGCGGACGTTCATGGACGCATTGCCATTCGAAAACCCTTATTACGTCGGGGCAACAGAGCAAAACGGCTACAGTGGGCCCGTTCTCATCTAGATTGGTCGTTAGATGATTGGAAACACGTGCTTTGGAGTGACGAGTCAAAGTTTGAGGTTTTCGGGCAAAATCGACGAGTTTATGTCCGAAGATCTAAAACCGAAAAGTGATCCCGAATTGCATTGCGCCTACAGTGAAGCAAGGGCGTAGTTCTGTGTTAGTGTGGGGATGTTTCTCCTTTGCTGGGACGGGAGATTTATGCAGAGTGCAGGGTGTAAGGAGGAAGGAAAATTATTTTGCAATACTCCAGAATCACGCAGTGCCATCAGGATTGCGTATAATAGGCCGTAACTTTACATTCATGCATGACAACGACCCAAAACACACTGCGTTAGTGTGTAAGAACTATCTAAAGGAGCAAGAAGAACAGCACACCCTGAAAGTAATGACATGGCCCCCACAAAGCCCAGATTTGAACCCGATAGAGTTGTTGTGGGATGAACTGGACAGGAGGATCCGAAAAATATGCCCAACTTCACAAGAACATTTACGGAATATTCGGCAACATGAATGGATTAATATTCCACAATCCTTTTTAACAAAACTTATCGAAAGAATGCAGAGAATAATTCGAGCGGTGATTAACAACAAAGGAGGTTTTTTCGATGAAAAAAAAAATATAATGTTCAGTATGTTATATTAGGCCAGAATAACTTTTTATTTATTTATTTTTGTCTTTTTTACCTGTACATACAATAAAATTGCATTTTGTTTTTAATTTCGTTTGTTTCTATAACCTTTTCATGTTTTTTACTAACCGACCGAACTTCTCTGAACGGCAGTGTACGCGGCATAATCACCCTGAAAAGAGCAAAACGATTAACGGCGAGTATTATGGCGGGTTATTGGATGGTTTCAACAATGCTGTAGAAGAAAAACGTCCACATTCGGCGAAGAAAAGAATTATGTTTCATCACGCGTGCGTCGCCATGGCGAAATCCCATCAGTTAAGATACGAATTGTTCCCGCGAGATAAGTCAAAGTATGAAACTGTAAAATTTGGAAACTGAAGACTAAATTCATCCGTACCTAGTTGCGGAAAATAACGCCGTTCCGTTGCTTTTGTCCATGACGAAAATGACGAAATTTAAAGGATACGATAATAAACATTAAATTGAAGGTAATTTGAATTTCCAAACGCCATTTGAAGTTCAAATCTTTGATTTAACTGCCAGATGTAGTTGAAGAAAAAACACGATCCTCTCGACCACAATTGTTTAAAAAATATACAGAATGTTCCGTTTTAAGATATTTATATTCTTGGTGTAGATATATTAGATTAATCATCTTATTTGGTTATATTCCTTAAAATAAGAGCAGTAAAGATAATAACCTCGATTTTGAGGAATTTCATATCACACAATAGTTACTTGACGATTAATCATGGCAAATCCCCTTAAAAAACATGAAATTATATCAGATCTGGTAAGAGAAGCGGCGCCAAAAATTTTTTTGTTAATTTTTATTTTCGAATGTTAATTTAGGCGCCCAATTTTGCTCTGTTTGAAGGCTTTTGATTTTCTTTATTTGATTATTAATCAATAAATCGTAAGATTTAAATGGAACACCATAAACTTACATGGAAGATCACCAAGAACTTGCTTTTGACAATGTTTGTAAGAAATTCTATGTTTTGTGCATTGAATTTAGTTTGGCCAAACTCTCAGCAAAATCTTTATTGTGCTTATTGAGGTTGGATCAACTTGGAGATTTTCAACAAAAACTTTTGTGAGTGTTTTCTTGGATTATCTTGTGACAATGGATGAAATTTTGCAATAAGAATCCTCAGGTAGAGCGGAAATATTTTATCCAAGCAGTGCAGATCATTTGTGTTAATTGGGAAGGTGTTAGCCGTAATGTTTTGAGATCCCAATAAGATACTTCTTATCGATTATAAATTATCTAATTTTAATCAATTTTTACTGATTTTTAGATTTATTCTATAATTAGGCGGAGCGCTTAAAATCAGGTTAACTTCTATTCTGGCTATTTTCCATACATGTCTCATCAGAAAAGATGACAAAGGCAGGTGAAATTATTACTTTTTTGCAGCGACTCGTGTCAGGGAAATCAGTAGGCAACACGGAGCCTTTCTTATGAGACGAATAGACACAAAGTAATAATTGCACCTGCCTTGGTCATCTCTACTCATCATTGTATCAGCACCCTCCTGCTGATGAATCATCAGCAGATCACATTTTCTGATGTGTTCTGTTTATATACATCATCGGAATATTCACATGTGCGGTTTCCCCAAGCGCTACCAGCGTCGCCATCTCGTGTTTAGCAGTCAGAGAACTGCTCGAGGGATGGTTTGGGGAACAGTACCCGATTTATGTCGCTGCTTCCTGAACGGCAGGCATGCGTTTCTTTTGCAATAGAGGGCGCCAAGAAATGTCGAATTTGTCGTTTTGAAAGTTGTGGCATTAACTGTGAGGCAACAGCGATAGAAGGTAGAGATAAAAAATTACTCTCGGAACCACGCTGATGACGCCGGGTAGGCAGAAACATGTCCGTGTGTTAATGTAATTTTTTTCTCTCCTTTTGTTGCGTTTGTCGTGAATTATTCCATCAATACCATGACGAAGCTAAGCTATCTTAGCATTAAATTTTTTGGTCATCAGCAGATATTTATAAATTTGCGAACTAACGCGGTTAATGTTTAACAAATTATGCACCAAAATGATTTATGTTGGCGTTCACTAATCCCAAAACAAATAATTTAAACAACGGTTGCTTTCCATAAATCAGTTGAGTCACCGTATTTCTTGCAAAAAAAAAAACATTAGCTATAATAATAAGATTTTTAATTCGGAAAGAATTTTATAATGGAGGAAATTAACTAAATAAATTATTTTATTTTATTCTAATATACTTTTATTAGTGCGCGGCCGTTAAAAGAATCGCGCAGAGATATGATTCTTCGTAAACAACGCAGGAACATTTGATACGATGTGATAATTCCACTCCGGAAATCTTATTATCTATCATTAACATATTTGCTAACAGCAGAAATTAATAGGATTAATACAATGTGTTGCATAAGTACGTTTAGCGTCGATTAAATTTGTACAATTGGAAAAGTTCAATAAGCGAAATTAGCTGAAAATTATTTTGTTTAAAAAAAAAGAAAAACCGCAGCTTCAGTATTTTGTGGTATTTGGATAGCACAGATGATTTTAAAAATAGTTTTTGTGTTATTTTTATTTTTATTCTATAATAATAATGCGATCTTAGATTCTTGATTCATTCCTACTACTTGGATTCTGCGTATTTTATTTGAAGTACCTGCCCTCATTTTGCAACAAAATAAAGAAATAAAATGTTTTTTTTTTATTCAATTTTCCTCGAGCTGTCCTCCTAATATAATACTAAAAAAAAACATAAATTTAAGCATTAAAAAGATCGATTTTTAGAAGACTTTTTTAGCATTAAAAATAATAAAATAATTAGCTGATTTAATCGGAGCTAAAACGTAGTTCCTAGTTTTGTAATATTTATAACAAAAAGAAATTGTTAACTTAGCGATTAGTATTAAGAGTAAAGACTAACTTTGGAGATTAGATCACAGGAGTACTGTGCTGCAAAGTAGCGCTTTTGTGACTTATTTTTTAGTGATCTTTCCGAATATTTTCCTCCATGTTAACTGCCGGGGGGAGGACTTTGTATATATTTTTGATCAGGAAATGTTAAAAAATAACCTTTGCTGGTGACCCACGCTCAAAAAAAAATTTTTTTATTGAATTATTTGAATTTGACCAATAATCTCGATGAGGGTGATGAATATACTTCGTCTGATCACGACGTGGCAACCATAAACGATGACTGAGGTCCCATAACATGAAATCGCAACAAGTTCAATGCAATTTTATAAATACCCGACCTTTCTCCCATTTTCACTTTATCCTAAGGATATCCGGTTGAACCGGAAGTGGTTACCAACTTTCTTATTTTAAATACATTTTATGCATGTAATAGGGCACCTTCTCCCTAAAATCGATTGTTTTCGAGATATTAATCATATTAAAATTTTAATATTATAACTAGAGATGACCAAGGCAGGTGAAATTATTACTTTTTTGCAGCGACTAGACAGACTCGTATTTATTCGTCTCGTGAGTGGGGGGTTCGTGCTGCCTACTGGTTTCCCCGAGAGTCGACAAAACACGAGTCTGTCTAGTCACTATAATTTCACCTGTCTTTGTCATTTCTTTCATTTCAGAGTTCCAGTTACGCAAATATCACGAAAACTTCGAACTATCCAGCTTCGTAAAATCCCCTGTATAGTTTTACGTTGATAAATAAATTCACTAAATGCGTTGTCCACCATCCCCGCATTTAACTAAATTATGAATTTTTTTGAACAACTTTTTCGCAAAAATTTCAAATCATCTCAAAAATATTTGAGAAATGCATCCAAAAAAATTGTAATAATGCATAGGATGTTCCATTTAAAATAAAAAACATGTATCGTGCGCTGTGGAAGCTGAACTATTGAATTAAATACATTTTAATCTTGCATAGAACTTGTCCCGGATTATTTTTTACTTGAAAGGTTTCTCTTTGAATTACTCAAGGAGGAAATTATTTTCCACCAACGTACTAGATGAATACGCACGCTGTATCGTTCATTTAAACAAGAAATAATAGATAAAAGCAAGTTTTATTTTATTTAATTAACTATTACATTTTTCGTTGTCGTTATTGTTGGTCTATTTTGATGGTATTCATCGCATAGTTGCTGAAATATTTCGCAACGACAATTATAACCATTCGTAACACAGAAAATTGTTTTTAGCGATAAATAATTTAATAAAAGCGTTGAAAAAAGAATTTAACTTACTTGTTTGGTTAATGAGCGCAGCATAGGTAACTGTTCCTTTTCAAATTTCTCCATTTCTATTCGCAAACTCTTATTGCATTTAATCTATAAAATAATAATAATAATATTTCGTATATAAACTAATTAGCTATTAGCTCCACGCAGAAACTAAGCACACATTTGCTACATGTATCACAGATAAACTTGCATAAATATGGAATTAAAATGTACGTATTCTAGTGTCGCAACAAATTCTGTGCGATTACAAACTTATGACTGATGCGAATACGCCAGTTTATTACCAAACATTGCTAGATGTTCTTCAATTTTTATCTGCCAACGATATTATCGCCATCTCGCTCAAAGCTGGTTCCTCTGAAAAAGTAGCGGCCTTTTGACGAATTATCAAAGTAATTAAAACGACCAGCAGGCCGATGATGCGCTTATTGTAGTTCTGGCGAAATTAATAGCGTAATAAAAATATCCATTTCGACGTTACGAATGTTTATACGTTTATCTGCGCGTTCTAATCTAAAATTGTTAAATTCCTAATTGTTGGAATTCTTTAAAAAAATAATTGTAATTACAGGCATTCTAACTAGTTCTAGCATCTGCTAATCCGTTG